>JAJHJA010001037.1:0-125129 GCA_021202915.1 Heliconius himera
CGCTTGAACAACTCCATAATTGATGTACTGAACTGAATTGTGTTTGTGTCCTGTTATGTTCCTGATATGGAACCTATTGGCTATATATAGGCTGGATAGACATATGGATGGATTGTCTAACACAAAAAATCCCTAATTAGAATCGGTTCCTAAGATTCAACCAAATAATTTCATTCACTTTGCGATAAAAAAACAAATATAACATCATATTAACGCTGTTATGAGTCTAATTATAGCCGACCACTCTTACTTCAAATCTAGTTCGACATAATATAAATAAATAAAAATTTTAAAAATCAGCTTCACTTCATCGCACATGCAACAGGGTAAGCAGAGCGAAGTAGCGCTCAGTTACTCCGTTCCCCACTTTTGCCGAATTTTTCGGCGCAAAACGTGTTGAGTGGCGGAGCACAACGCCGGGCCTTTGCCTTGATCCCAGAGCGAAAAAAATAAAAATTAATATTTTTATAATTTATTGAGCACATTGCTATTTCATTAATTATATATTTTGAATAAAAGCTGATATTTTAAAAGGTTCTAATAAAGTAATAAAAGATTACTTTAATAATGCAGTATAAGCTATATGTTAAGTAGTTATATACAATTTTATAACTAACACGAATTTGAATCCACTGTCTCGTTATCACGTTATTGCGTAAACAAAATGTGTTTTACAGTATATATTACAATAGTTTATTGCACTCGAATAATCTCCATTTCCCCCTTGAATGATTCTAAAGCTGTTTAGAAATCTATTTATTATGAAGAAATTCTTATATTGAGGCCATTCGTGACGCCGGGGCACAAAGTGTGCCTGTAGACGCGACTGGTTGTGGGTTCGATCCCCACTCGAGAAAATGAAATATTTATTCTCATTTCTTCCCTCTGGTGTCGAGGCAAAGCGCGTCGTTAAGTTCCGCCACTTAACACGCAATGCCTTCTTCTTTGGCAGAAAGTAGGGATCGGAGTGTTTGAACAGTCGATTGCGTCTGCCTACCTGCCGTGTGCGGGATATAGCGTGAACCTGAAAAAAATCTATAAAAGAGAAAAGAAGCTACCATTGTACAGGATCTGGCTGTAAAAGAGATGGTTAAAAGTTCGATTTCTGCTCAACGAAAATAATTATTTCCATTTTCGCTTTGAACAAGACAACGTTATCTCCGCCGAGCAATAGCTCGAATGAATGTCGTAACTGAAGAATGAATTATTTTGACTTTTTAGTAGTTTTTTGGTAGTTGGGGAGTGTCTGTTTGTACATATGATTGTGGTGGTGGTTTAATAACAATTTCTTACTCTGATAAAAAGACAAATCGCGATGTTGAGTTCCGCTACTTAACACGTTTCAAAAATGTTCAAAAATGCAAAGTTTCAAAAATATGGCGGATATTAGAGAAAGGAGTGTCTCAACACCAGGCTCCATCTGCCTATCCTGGTATATGGGAATAATCTGCTTTTTTTTCTTGAATATCTATGGCCAAAATTCAAATTAAATCCTTTAATTACGCAATTATCAAGACATGATAAATTATATTGAAACTACAATGAAATTTCATAACAATAGGTCGCCGTTTCTACCTTGCTATTACGGTAAACTAATTAAAAGTTATCTCTTGTTAAACACTTACAGACTAATTTTCTACTAGACTAATTTTATGAGTTTTTAAGTACATAGTATCTAAAAAGTTATTAAAAATATACATATTGTATTGTGTTTTTTTTATACATCATGATTGTGAAATCGACTCTGGTTCCGATGACATAAGACGTTAATTTATTTCCACGAGTGGGAATCGAACTCACAACCATCGCGTTTGCAGTCAGGCTGTGCCGCTGCACCACGACTGGCCTCAGTTTCTTCATAAGGATATCAAAGGAATGAAAATTGATAAAAAGAACCTCAAGAAAAATATACATTATCTATGAATAATTCAATAATATTATGTTACAAAGGGGTGAGCTTGCGATATAATAAAAGTGTCGTCGACAAGAAAACTCGCGCCGTATCCGACACCGCCAAAAAGGCTTTGGGATTTTAAATGCTATTTAGAAACGTAAAACCTTTCGCTAGTGATATTGTTCCCAAATAAAATATAATTTCATATTTTTTTAATGTTTTTTAACAATTTTTAAGTGTTACCGAACTCTTAGGATGAAAAGTCGTGTAGTCTTAGAAAAACATATAAAAATTTGTAGTGAAATTTGATTTCGTGAGATTTAAAACTAATGCTTCTTGTTAACTCTTTTAAATATATAAGATATATATTTATAGAGATGTTTAGCTTTAGGCAGTAACCCGTACATATCAGGGGTAAGAGAGGACTCTAGTGTAAGACACTCCGTTCTCTACGAAACGGCAAACTGAAAAGCACGCTCTACCAGAATAGGCAAATAAAAGTAATTTAAATATCTTAAATTATTCCCTAGAGTGGAAATCGAACCCACACTGGTCCACTGTCCCATGACGGTCTTAAGTGTAAAAGAAACAATGTATTTATTATAATTTAAAAAGAATTGAAAAAATAAATTAATTATTAAGGTTGTAAAGTTATTACGTCTTAGGAATTAATATAAACATCTCTCTCTGATCATGTCTCAGGATATAAATTGAGTTTGTAAACTTTTAATGAACTCTAATTTGTTTTGATCGTGGTGTCGACATTAATCTACGGATAAACCAATATTGAGGTCAGTCGTGGTGTCATAGCACAAGCGTCTGATTGTAAACGCGACAGGTTGTGGGTTCTATTCCCACTCGAGGAAATGAAATATTTAACATTTTCATTTATTCGCTCTGGTGTTGAGGCAAAAGCGTTGAGTTCCGCAACTTAACGGCGATAAGTGGGGGTCTTAACACTAGGCTCCCTCTGCCTTTTTTTACCCTGCTACGCGTGGGAGACAGAAAAAAAAATATTTAAGCCATCGTGACAAACTGTGGATGCGGTAGTCAAGGCATATATATATTCTAAATAATCGGTGGTATAAATACATTCATTATTTCATTTTGGACACAAAAGGACCAAGTGTGGTTTGAAGTTCCACCATTTAACACGCAATGTCTTGAAAATTGAGCGGAATTGAGGTTCAAATATATGTATATAAAAGGGAACCTTTGTGAAGTTAATGGCAGTTGAAATAGATGTTTTTTACTAAAACCCACCTCTCCAGTCGATTTAAGGATTACAGCGCGCCGTAATGATGTCTTAGTAAAAAAATATTCCTTCACAAATTGGCAAACTTGACGCGGCCGTGACAAAATGATTTTTTTGTCTTAAAATATTTCTTATATGAAAAAAAATGTTTTAATATATTTTTTTCTTCATACTGCGTCTTTCTGCTGAGTTAGGGGAATGCTACGCCGCCCGTTTTGCCTCCTAACCAAAGCGAAGAAATATTAAATGTTCCATTTCTTCGAGTGGGAATCGAACCCATAATGTGTCACATTTACAGTCGCAAGCTTGTGCCCCTGTGCCACGACGGTCTTCATAGATAAAAGTTTTATAAAATTCATGCACCTTGGATACCATAAAGCAGGGTCAAAGACACTCTATTCTCCACTTTCTGTTGAGTGTTTCGTGGCGGAAACCAACACTGCGTTACGTCTTAAAGAAAATAATTAAAAAATAATCATTACTCCAAGTGGAGTTCGAATCCACAACCATCACGCTTACAGTCAAAACACTAATATTACAAAATATATACTTTTTAGTATTTATTTTACATTGTATCAATATTTTACTTCTCAGTTAAAATCCGTCAAGAATATCGCGTTACAAAGCGTAATGCCGCGTTAACGATCTTGTCATTTTAGAAGACCTGCTATTCTTCTCACACTTTAGTTTCCCATCGTATAAAAGAGCAGGACAAAAGATTTATCTCAAATAAGGATTCAATTGAGTAGCTGGGAACTTTTGATAGAGATTCTTTGAATATATAATTTCTAGAGTGATTTGGAACAAAAGTGTTTGTACTTTAAAATTATATTTTTATTAACGAGATGTCGTCGTGAGGCCAGTCGATACGCAGGGACACAAAGTGTGACTGTAAAATCGACTGGTTGTGGGTTCGATCCCCACTCGAGGAACTGAAATATTTGTTTATATTTATATTTTCATTTCTTCGCTCTGGTGTCGAGGCAAAGCGCAGCGTTGAGTTCCGCCACTCAACACGCAAAGTGGGGAACGGAGTATCTTAATTAGATTCCCTCTGCCTACCCTGCTATGTACGTGTACACTTAATTGTAATAAATAGCAAGATAATAGTGGATATAAAACGTGGCTGATGTATCTGCATTCATTCGCATTCAATCGAATCAAAGAGGGCCTCATTCAACTTTTATTATTTTTTAATGTACGACTATATGGTCGTCGGAATTAAAAAATGATAAAAACTAAAAAAAAGATCTGTCTTACATACTACATTACAGCCAACTTGACAAATGTAGGTTACTAAGTTATTATAGATTCTAATCCAATACCGATAAGTGGCTTACTATTTTAAGATAAACAGTATTAAAAACGGAGAACGGAGAGATGTATTACTGAAATTTCTTCAGCATCAAAACTTACTAGTTATTCTAAGTATAATGGCCTTTTAAAACATATATAGTGTTAAGACACTCCGTGCCCCACGCATCACCCGATATTCGAGTCATTTCGTGTTATGTAGCGTAATTCAACGCTGCGTTTTGTACAGAATATTATTAACATAAACAAAATTAATACATCAATTTTATTTTCATACAAAAAATCATTACCCAAACACGCCTACGTACAACGCCTAGCTCCATAAAGGACGGTCCACAAAAGGTTGTGTGCATTCATTTTTAAGATAAAGTCACGTTTTATCTCACGCTTTATTAAGTGGACCTACCGCGATGTTCAAATATATATATATTGATTTATATTAAAAACCTAAAAAAAAAAAGGCCGGTCGTGGCGCAGCGGCACGAGGTGTGACTGCAAAACCGACTGGTTGTGGGTTCCATCCCCCCTCGAGGAGATGAAATATTTACTTAAAATTTATATTTCCATTTCTTCGCTCTGGTGTCGAGGTTAAGCGCGGCGTTGAGTTCTGCCACTCAACATGCAATGCCTCCAGAATTCGGCAGAAAGTGGGGAACGGAGTGTCTTAACACTAGGATCCCTCTGCCTACCCTGCTGTGTGCGGGATACAGCGTGAAGCTAATTTTAATTAAAAACCTAAATGGGTAAAAAATCCATTACGATAGTACCTATCATTAATTATTTTTATTTCTGTAGTAACAAGACAACGCGCGGCGTTCAGTTTATTATTCAATATGAAAATTAGAAGGCAAAAGGTGAAGCTTTCAGAATCAAGAAATTTAAATTCATTTAGTGCTTTCACTGGGATTCGAAGTCATAACCGTCGCGAGTCAGCGGTTTCTACTTTTATAAAGAAATTGAAAATGTATACCGTCGAGTGGTTTTAAAATGATAAATGATAGAATATTAGAGGGAAACAAGGTCAGTGTTCACTCGGCGAGAGGTGGATTTTGTAATAATATTATTTTTAAAATGTTGTTTGATTCATTTTAAATTTTTAAAGGAATCATTTGTTAAAAAAAATTTTAGAGAATCTTCTCTCTATTCTTTCTTTTACATCATGAGTAAACGTAGAGAATTTCTTTGTATTTTGTGAGAGATGCAAAAATATTTCTTGTTATATAAATAAGTGATTAAATTGATTAAAAAATGTAATAGTTGAGAAAATATAAGATCAATTTCATCTCATAATATAATCGAGAATTTTCAATAGTATAAGAAATCTAGAGCTTATTACAAATTCCTTTACAACTTGATATTCGGTTCAGATATTTAGAGCTAAATGCTTCCAAGGTTTTATTTTCAGCAAAGCGTATTTTTTACCATGACATACCTACATACTTCTTTGTACGTATTTTTCTAGAATTAAGATAATTCCAATACTAGATACTAATTCTGGAGATATCGCGAGTTTAGTGACGGAATTCAACGCCGCGCTATGCTTCGTTACGGGAGCGAAGAAATAAAAATATTTCGTATTTAATTTTCCGCGAGTGGGAATCGAACCCACGACATGTGTATTACCCTCGATATTGCCCTCGTATTGAATGTAATGCTGGTAAGACTTTGTTGTACATACTTCTACAATTAACACTACCTAGAGTAATGTTGCAAATAAATAATTTCAATAAAATTGTACAATAAATTGTTTTCGGTTATACTTTTGAACTAATCTGTGACTCCTGTAAAATATCAATAAACCAATTATTTATTTATTTACAGAAAACAATATATAAAAAATTGTACATAATAGCTTGATGAGAATGTATGGCTTAGTGGCCAGAGCGCGTGGACGGTTTTCAAGAGATGCGGGTTCAAATCTCTTTACGGTGAATTTTTTATACGTTTCCTAAGACAGACTTTTCTATCCCAAGAGTGAAATAACACTTTAAAAATCTATAATATGAAAAAACTCTGTCTCCCTAGGTTCTAACCTACTCAGAATGCTGGTACATACTAGGGGTCGCAATCCGGGATCCCGGGATTCAAAAATCCCGGGATATCGGACCAAATATAGGTCTTTAAAATCCCGGTTTTAATTTTACAAGAAACCGGGATTTTCGATATTTTCGGATTTTAGAAAGTTAAAAGTTAGTTATTCGAATTAAAATATGCCTGCTATTAAATTCAGGCTTATTTAAGATATACAATGGTACATAACATACATCGGCAAAAGTAAGCGATGAGTTTTCCTCAAAATCCGGCATTTTACGACATTAACCGAGTTTGACCGACCCGTCCAACGAACGTACGAATACCGTATTTTCTCATTGGGCGTCGTTGTTGCGCGTTTTTTTTTGCACGTTGGTGTTGCACGCTTTTCTTGCCCGTCGATGTTCCAGGTGTCATTATTGTTTTTCGTTAATATGATATATATGTTATAACTAACCTCACGCTTTATCCCTATAGCTAGCGGGGTAGTCAGAACGGAGCGCCAAACGCTACGGTCTCTATATACCTCTTTCGCCTCGTCCATTGTCATGAATCTCTTTATACATGCCCTCCGGGCGGTCCTCATGCTTTTTACGTGACCTACCTCCAGTATCTTTGATACTGTTTTCGAAGGTCAACCGAGATCTCCTCCTACCTCTCTTACCGCTCACTTTTCCATCATAAATCTTTTTTGCCATTCTTTCATCACTCATTCGTTCGACGTTCCCAAACCAGCTGAGCACGTTCTTCTTCATTCTCACCGTGACATCCTCGCTAGTACCTGCCATTCTGTGTACCTCTTCATTGCTGATTCGATCCGCTAAGCTAACTCCGCATATCCTACGAAGAGGTCGCATCTCCACGGCATTCATCTTTCTTTAATTCTTCTTCTGTAATACCCACGTTTCGCTGCCGTATAACAGAGTCAGTCGGCATTGTGTACGGCCAAAAGCGCAGTTGTGCTGACGTTTCGTTGCATCTCATCAATGCAACCAAGGCTCCGTTAACCTTGTTACCGGCAGCAATACGCCTTTTCACATCCATCTCGCATCTTTCATCTCTCTACTGAACATACTTCTCAAGTATACCACTTCATTCACTTGTTCTAATATCTTTCCATTTACACTGATCTTGCATTCCGTCCTTTCTTCATCTCTTTCAAAAATCAGAATCTTTGTCTTATTCGCATTGAGGCTTAGACTATTATATTCACACCCTTCTTTCAGAGTGGTGACCAATGCCTGCAACTCGCATTCTGATGATGCAATAACCACTGCATCATCTGCGTACAGCAGGCAATTTACATTCAGGTCACCTATTTTTACTCTCATATCACTTTGTTTCATTCCTTGGAGACAGCTATCCAAATACAAATTGAACAACCAAGCTGACATGGCGCAACCTCGTTTAACACCCGATCGGATGTCAAACCAGGGCGACATGCTAGCTCCTACTCGCACGCAGGCTGGGTGATCTCTGTAAAAAGACTTTACAGCCTGCAACAAATGTCCGCTCACATTGTACCGGAGTAGTATCTCCCATAATTTCGCTCTGTCAAACACCTTTTCTAAGTCCACAAAAGCACAGAAAACTTTTTGGTTAACGGCCAAAAATTTTTCCGTGATCATGCAGAGGGAAAAGATCTGATCCATACACACTCTTTCAGGTCTAAAGCCTCCTTGGGCCTCCCACAACAGCCTTTCAGATCTCTCTTGCATTCTTCTCGCTAAAACTTTAGTATAAACTTTACTATCTAAGCTAATCTGATAGCCCTATGGCTTGCGCAGTCTATCTGTGAACCTTTGCCTTTATACAAAGGCACGATGACCGCATCTCGCCAATCGTCTAGGACCTCCCCTGATTTCCAGTATAAATTGCACAAAAACCAGAACAAGTCCAAGACGCGTGGCCCACTATATTTGTTCATCTCGGCAGTAACTCCATCTGCTCCCGCTGACTTACCCCATTTCAGACTTCGTATTGCACTCTCAACTTCTTTTACACTGATTCCGCCATCAGCTACATCAAGACTCAGCGTTTCACTGTTACTTGAGACTGAGGCGTTCATTCATACATCTCCTTGTAAAATTCCGCCCATCGCTGCAAAAACGCTGCATAATATATGTTGTTAAATATTAAGCCTATAAGATATTTTTCGTAGCAAATTATTATATATTTTTTTATAGTATATTTGATAAATATTATTACTAAAGTGATTTATTATTAAACTGTTTATTATAATTAAAAATTGTTTTATTGAGTAAATATAATTTAATTTACTACTTCCCTAAAAATACCCCCCTAACTTAACTCTAAAAGTAAGAAGAGACTTGAAAAATTACTAATTTTGGTACAAAAAAACTAAAATATCGAAAATATCGAAAAAACCGGGATCTCGGGATTTTTCTAAAGTCGATATCGAAAATCCCGGTTTTGCTTGAATGGTCCGATATTGCGACCCCTAGTACATACGCAACTGACCTTAAAGTAATTTGAAACAATGTTTGGTCTTTAGATAGCTCTTTTAGAATAATTAGACAAGAAAAGTCAAATGTGTACTATAAACAGTACACACCCGACAGTTTGCGATTCGATTCTCATTTAAGGAAATGAAAAACTTAATATTTTCATTTTCTCTGGTAACAAGGCAAAAATGCAGCGTTGAGTTCCGCCACTCAATACGTAATGCCTCTAGATTCGACCCAAAATAAGTACACTACTCTGCCATGTTACTCTGCTACGGTACAGCATGAAGCAAAAAAATATAGTATATATATATATATATATATATATATATATATATATATATATATATATATATATATATATATATATATATATATATATATATATATATATATTGAAACATCAACTAAACCACTTAATCAACCATTAATACTTTATTAAAAGAAACCAAGAACTTCAAAACTAACAATAACAAACGAAAATACAACATTACAATTACACATACTACCTGTCATATCAAAAACCTCATATCACGGTCTCTTCATAGTTGATTAAGATATGCCACGAACAGGTGGAATGCTTTAATAGAAATATGGTCAAGTGGATGACAATCCATGCTAGATAATATTTATTAATAGGATATTCCGTTTCTTATACTTGGAAGAAATTTACTTTAATAAATGTATCAAAACTATTTTTACATTGTTCTATTTTTTTGTATTTTATCTAAAATAAAATTGAATATATGGTATACATGTAAAAACACAAAAAAATTAAACACAAAAATGGTTACTGTGGGTTATCTTTAAGAGATGAACATACTATGTGCTGAAGACTATATAACATTACAGTATATTTTCTTTATTTAGCCGTACATAACCAAATAACAAAAATAATAACTCAAACTCCATCGAAACGAGAGCGCTGCAGAAATAATAAAATATATTCAAGTACATCGTACTATAATAGCAGTCAATATCATTCGTTCTAATGAAAGTCGCGACAACCATATGTCTTATAAATACATTATAAATACTTCCAAACATAAAGTAAATTATTAGTATTACCATCAAATGATTCATTAAAACAATTAGAAACTAAGCCCACGTTTGATCGAACCTACTACGTATATCGATTTGTTTTATATACAGACGTATAATGTCACTAGTGACAAGATAAGTCCATTAGAGCTAGCGGCTTTATATATGTATTCTCACAAGTCATGCAGATCTTAACTGTCTATTAAGATTTTAAAACAATAAATAATAATATAATATTGTATTGAGATCGTCGTGGTGCAATGACACACTGCGACCAACACTGACGGTAAACGCGACAACCGTGGGTGGGTTCTATTCCCATAATTCAGAGGCATGATTTATGTTTCCATTTGCTCGCTCTGTTGAAAAGACTAAGCGCGGCGTTAAGTTCCACCACTCAATACGCAATGTCTCAATACGGAATGTGGGGAACGGAGTTTCTTAACACTAGATTATTTCTGACTGCTATATGCGCGATATATATAGGGTGAATCTAAAAAAAATAACACCATAGTAGGATACGTGGTGGTTGTGGGTTCCACTTGGAAATATTATTATAACATAAAATATAAAAAAAGTTAAATACATGTGAAACTGCATCTATTAAATCTATAAATTTTCAATAGTAATGAAAAGCAGATAGAGAGCGGCACATTACTATCATCAATTATTATACAACTAATCTACGTATATCTCAGCAATATATATAAATAATACTTCTAAAGAAATCAATATATTTCACAAATTTAACCCATTAAGCAAATTAAATATTATTTTAAATTCTAAAAAGCACTAGACTCACAATATATGTATCAAGCCATATTGAATCCGCTACCTCCTTCTAAAACATATTTCTGGTTGAACACCTCCTAAATATTTACCTTAAGATATCGAACACTATTTAAAACATTTCAATATCGGAGCATCTTCGAGCGTAATTAATTAACAGATATTGTTACGTTTGATTGCTTCTCTTGATTAACTAAAATAGAAAGTTGAAATAAAGGTTTCAGTTTACATTGGTAGGGTTCTAAATTGTTGGGTGGAATTTGTGAAAATGTTTTAGAGGTTGTCAATTCGATTTTTGTCTAAGATAATTTTTTTTAAGATTCATCGTGGCGCAGCAGCAGAGAGTTTAACATGACGGTATGTAGATTCAATTTTCGCTCGGGGGAACCATTGACGAAAACGGAGTGTCTTAGTACTATGTTCCTAGTTTCCCTCTGCCTACCATGCTATGTGCACGATACAGCGTGTACCAACTTCGGTCTTTGAGTCATTACCAGGACGAGCAAATAAAAATATTAAATATTTCATTCGATTTCAATCGATCCCATAAGCGTCGCGATAACAGTGACACGCTTGTGCTCTTGCGTGACGCACACTGGCCTTGACTGGCCTCCAAAAAACGAAAAACAAAATATAATAAGAAAAGTTTTTTTAAAAGTAGAAATGAATATATGATATTTTGTTAAGAAAAATACATATACAAATGATAAAACAAATATACGCAAAAGTTTTATTCACAATTTTGTTTTACTTTGTTCCCTTTTTTTATTTACTCATACCTATATTATAAATTCGAAAACAACTATGTCTGTCTGTCTATCTGTCTGTTTGTCGGTGAAGGAATCAGGGCCGAACCGCTGATACGGTTGTGATAAAATTTAATATAGAGATACTTGAGGGTATTGGGATTGACATAGGTTACTTTTTTCCATATATTTGTAATATTTTCGATTCAATTTGACATTTAATTTATTTTGTCATGTTAATTACATCTGTAATCGTGGCTATGCAGTAAGACATTTTGTTATTTTAAGAAAAGGTTACATGGCGTGCGCTGATTTAACCTTATGAGACACATAAAACAGTTTTACAAAAATATTGTCCATTAAAACATCTATTACCAAGTGTAAATGTTTATCTCTGAAGGTTGAGCTACAGTAAACATTTTAATATATTTAATTTAAACTTAAATTTATCGGGTTATTTATATGTTAATGTATTTTTTATGATTTGGTATTCATCCTAATCAAAATAAATGTAATAATAAATAAATAATCTAATAAAACGCGTGCATGGAAAACGTGTAAAATGTTATTCCCGGGTAAATTCCGGGATAAAAGTATATCGGTCACTGAAAGTCTTATAAAAAATAGTTCAGCCTGGTCCGGACAGTAGCTCGGGGAAATAGAAATACAGACAGACAATGATTATAAATTTGTTTTTTCTTTTGTATTTATATATCATTTAAATAACCACATGCATTTGCACAAACACAGTTGTTTTAAAAACACAAATAGACACTTCAATTTTATTTATAAGAAACGGTCAATGCAACGGAAACCTTGCAATCATCAATTATTTTTGTCACAAAATGCCTTATTGTGACTTATTTATAAGACATATGGTGTCGCGACTTTCATTAGAACGAATGATATTGACTGCTATTATAGTACGATGTACTTGAATATATTTTATTATTTCTGCAGCGCTCTCGTTTCGATGGAGTTTATTATTTTTGTTATTTGGTTATGTACGGCTAAATAAAGAAATATACTGTAATGTTATATAGTCTTCAGCACATAGTATGTTCATCTCTTAAAGATAACCCACAGTAACCATTTTTGTGTTTAATTTTTTTGTGTTTTTACATGTATACCATATATTCAATTTTATTTTAGATAAAATACAAAAAAATAGAACAATGTAAAAATAGTTTTGATACATTTATTAAAGTAAATTTCTTCCAAGTATAAGAAACGGAATATCCTATTAATAAATATTATCTAGCATGGATTGTCATCCACTTGACCATATTTCTATTAAAGCATTCCACCTGTTCGTGGCATATCTTAATCAACTATGAAGAGACCGTGATATGAGGTTTTTGATATGACAGGTAGTATGTGTAATTGTAATGTTGTATTTTCGTTTGTTATTGTTAGTTTTGAAGTTCTTGGTTTCTTTTAATAAAGTAATAATGGTTGATTAAGTGGTTTAGTTGATGTTTCAATATATATATATATATATATATATATATATATATATATATATATATATATATATATATATATATATATATATATATATATATATATATATATATATATATATATATAACAAACAATATATATATATATATATATATATATAACAATAACAAACGAAAATACACCATGTAACCTTTTCTTAAAATAACAAAATGTCTTACTGCATAGCCACGATTACAGATGTAATTAACATGACAAAATAAATTAAATGTCAAATTGAATCGAAAATATTACAAATATATGGAAAAAAGTAACCTATGTCAATCCCAATACCCTCAAGTATCTCTATATTAAATTTTATCACAACCGTATCAGCGGTTCGGCCCTGATTCCTTCACCGACAAACAGACAGATAGACAGACAGACATAGTTGTTTTCGAATTTATAATATAGGTATGAGTAAATAAAAAAAGGGAACAAAGTAAAACAAAATTGTGAATAAAACTTTTGCGTATATTTGTTTTATCATTTGTATATGTATTTTTCTTAACAAAATATCATATATTCATTTCTACTTTTAAAAAAACTTTTCTTATTATATTTTGTTTTTCGTTTTTTGGAGGCCAGTCAAGGCCAGTGTGCGTCACGCAAGAGCACAAGCGTGTCACTGTTATCGCGACGCTTATGGGATCGATTGAAATCGAATGAAATATTTAATATTTTTATTTGCTCGTCCTGGTAATGACTCAAAGACCGAAGTTGGTACACGCTGTATCGTGCACATAGCATGGTAGGCAGAGGGAAACTAGGAACATAGTACTAAGACACTCCGTTTTCGTCAATGGTTCCCCCGAGCGAAAATTGAATCTACATACCGTCATGTTAAACTCTCTGCTGCTGCGCCACGATGAATCTTAAAAAAAATTATCTTAGACAAAAATCGAATTGACAACCTCTAAAACATTTTCACAAATTCCACCCAACAATTTAGAACCCTACCAATGTAAACTGAAACCTTTATTTCAACTTTCTATTTTAGTTAATCAAGAGAAGCAATCAAACGTAACAATATCTGTTAATTAATTACGCTCGAAGATGCTCCGATATTGAAATGTTTTAAATAGTGTTCGATATCTTAAGGTAAATATTTAGGAGGTGTTCAACCAGAAATATGTTTTAGAAGGAGGTAGCGGATTCAATATGGCTTGATACATATATTGTGAGTCTAGTGCTTTTTAGAATTTAAAATAATATTTAATTTGCTTAATGGGTTAAATTTGTGAAATATATTGATTTCTTTAGAAGTATTATTTATATATATTGCTGAGATATACGTAGATTAGTTGTATAATAATTGATGATAGTAATGTGCCGCTCTCTATCTGCTTTTCATTACTATTGAAAATTTATAGATTTAATAGATGCAGTTTCACATGTATTTAACTTTTTTTATATTTTATGTTATAATAATATTTCCAAGTGGAACCCACAACCACCACGTATCCTACTATGGTGTTATTTTTTTTAGATTCACCCTATATATATCGCGCATATAGCAGTCAGAAATAATCTAGTGTTAAGAAACTCCGTTCCCCACATTCCGTATTGAGACATTGCGTATTGAGTGGTGGAACTTAACGCCGCGCTTAGTCTTTTCAACAGAGCGAGCAAATGGAAACATAAATCATGCCTCTGAATTATGGGAATAGAACCCACCCACGGTTGTCGCGTTTACCGTCAGTGTTGGTCGCAGTGTGTCATTGCACCACGACGATCTCAATACAATATTATATTATTATTTATTGTTTTAAAATCTTAATAGACAGTTAAGATCTGCATGACTTGTGAGAATACATATATAAAGCCGCTAGCTCTAATGGACTTATCTTGTCACTAGTGACATTATACGTCTGTATATAAAACAAATCGATATACGTAGTAGGTTCGATCAAACGTGGGCTTAGTTTCTAATTGTTTTAATGAATCATTTGATGGTAATACTAATAATTTACTTTATGTTTGGAAGTATCTTTGGGCCTAAAATTAATAGAATGTTGGTCAAAGTTTATTGTAAAGTCGGTCGTTACATAGAGCATTATGATAAATTACTTTATTTAACAATTGGGGGCAACGTGCTCAAATAAGCGCGAGGCCAGTCGTGGCGCAGGGGCATAAAGTGTGACTGTAAACGACTGGTTGTGGGTTTGACTCCACTCGAGGAAGTGAAATATTTATTTATATTTTCATTTCTTCGCTCTGGTGTCGAGGCAGTAAGCGGCGTTGAGTTCGGCCACTTACCACATAATGCCTCCAGAACTCAGTGAAAAGTGGGGAACAGAGTGTTTTAACACTAAGTTCCCTCTGCCTACCCTGCTGTATGCGCTGTGTAAAGCTGTGCTCAAATAAGGATTATATTTTTTAAACTTAACTTAAGAAAGATCATTTCATTTCTCAACAATTTATTGCCGTCATATAGAGTATACAGTGAAACCCATATTGTCAGCATTCATCGTCGCGTATAGTGGCAGAATGAAATTATATTAGACTAAAACAAAATGGAAACATAAAGGAATAGTATTTTTTATTTTTTAGCATCACATAGTATATACGTATATACGTAGCAGGGTACGCAGAGGGATTAGTATTAAGACATTCCGATCCCCACGTACCGCCGAGTTTTCAAGACATTGCGCATTGAGTGGTGAAACTCAACGCTGGTTATCGAATCTGTATTACTCTAGTAACATATCGATGTTACTAGAGTAAGAAAATGAAAATATTAAATAATTAAATCTAAGTGGATATCGAAACTAAAACAGCTATGTCTCATATCAATAAAAAGTTTTCATATACATTTATATTCCAACACGGGGCTAGGATAAGGTTGGCGTTTTATACGGTAGTGCTACATTTAGCAGTGGATGGCGATAGGCAGAAGAAATAAATAACAGCACAAAATTGTTTTACGTTAACGAGAAGCTCGTATCTTTATAAATAAATTGAATTATAAATAAAATATTCAAATATTTAAATGTAACTACCACAGTTATGAGATCGATTCCCACTCGAGTCAATAAACGATTTTAATCTCTCCGCTCTGTCAAGACAAATCGCGGCATTGGGTCCCGATACTTAACAATGCTTGGTATTAGGACTAAAAAAAGATAGGGAATGTTTTGAAACTAAGTTCTTTCTGGGTCTCCACCTACCATGCCATAAATGGTGAAGTTAAAAAAAATTCTAATATTTTTATATGTAAGTAGATACTAAATATTGTAATATGTAAGTAATATACTGTGCCTTATTATTTCGCTTTATCACTTTATTAAATTTTATACAGCGATCGTTTTAGCATACTAAAGTATTCATATTCACATATTAAACACGTTACGGCACACAAATTCAAAGGTTTTAGGGATTTGTTTAGGTATTCTTTCTTTTGCCATAATTTTGTTATATATTCTCACGTTATTATTTATATTCTCATTTATCTATTTGAGTATCAGTTGAGGTTAAATAAAACTTACTTTTTAGAAAGCATAAAAATTTGAACGTATGTAACAGATAATATAATATCTCGCATTACACCAGCCAGCCAGCTATTTAATAATAATAATAATATAATACTTTATTGCACAAATAAGAAGAAGAATAAAATACAATACATTATAACAACGAATAACAAGTGTGCAATGGCGGCCTTATCACTAAAAGCGATCTCTTACAGGCAACCAAAACAAAAACGTAAGAATTAGATTTATAAAAGAAAGCAGAAAGGTGCAAAAAGTACTAAGAGATACATAGATCAATATATAGTGAATACAAAATTGTTTTAAACATACAAATATACAAACAAACATACATACATAAATATATTCATACATACATACATACATACATACATACATACATACATACATACATACATACATACATACATACATACATACATACATACATACATACATACATACATACATACATACATACATACATACATACATACATACATACATACATACATACATACATACATACATACATACATACATACATACATACATACATACATACATACATACATACATACATACATACATACATACATAAATACAACAGTTAAAAATCCATACCTTACCTATATTATAAATTCGAAAGTAACTCTGTCTGTCTGTCTGTCTGTCTTTCTGTCTGTCTGTCTGTCTGTTACGCAATCAGGGCCAAACCGCTAATTCAATTGTAATAAAATACTCATACAGAGATACTTGAGGGTCTTCGGATGAACATAGGTTACTTTTTTTCTCATATTTGTAATATTGTCAATATATACTAATATATTAAAATATTTTTTATTTTGACAGGCAATTTATTCCGCCATGTTAATAACAACCGACCGTTGCTAAGCAACGGTTTGCAAAGTTTATTTGTTGTTATAAGCAAACGTCACCCAAAATGAGCTTGCTTAACGCATACATGGCGTGCGCCGACTCAACCTTATGAGATACATAAAAATAATGTTTTACAAAAATATTGTCCTTTAAATAATGTTTAAAAAAGTCCGCGATACACATACCATGTTTATCTCTGAAGCTTGAGCAAAGTAACACAGTAACAACAAGTAACCATTTTAATTAATTTACTTTATATTTATCGGGTTTTTGTTGTATGTATTTTCTATAATTTGATATTGATCCTTATGAAAATGAATATAATAGTCACTTTTAGCATTTCATCTTTGTAAGTATATTTGAAATTATAGTTCACTGTATAACATTCTAATAAATAATTAAGGAGATGTCACTGATTCGAAATGACCTAGCGAGCTACGACCGGCATAGTATGACCGACGCGAACGGGCAGATGACTTTGACGGTTTTCTAAAATTTCGAACTACTGTTAATTTTTATGTAATTATTTGCTGTTTATAATTAATTTCTTTCCTTTGGTTCTCCGCTCATTCGAGTATTAGTTAGATTTTCATGAATTTCTTGGTATAGTGTAAGTTGCGGCCCTGCGCAGCATCGGTGTAATATTAAGTATTAAGGAGAGAATTGTTGGTTATTTCATCTTGGTTGGATGGTTATCTATACCGTTGTTATACACTTAATAAATTGTGGTTTTAGTTTTCTGGGATTTTATTTGATATTGCTCGCAAAACTTATCATATTTAATGTAGAAAGGACCTTAGTTATTTCATATAGTATCTATGTACGCGCGCAAGGAAAACGAGTAAAAAGATTTTTCCCGGGTAAATCAGTAAAATCGATCACTGAAAGTCCAATAAAAATTAGTTCAGTTATTCTGGATTAGCTCGGGGAAATAGAAAGACAGAAAGAGATAAAATTATTAATAATGTAGCTGGTTTTGTTTAGTTTTTTTATTAATATTTTACTATGGTTACGTTTACTTATATTTTTTTCATTTAAATTAGTTAGATATTTTCAAAAACAATTTCCTAAATATATCTATAAGCATGCGTAAAGTTTAAGCGGGCGAAGCCGCGTCCGGGTCCGCTAGTAAATACATATACACTTATCATATTGTCCTTTTATGAATTAACTTTAAGATAGTACTGTTTAAGACGTCGTTTAAAAATCCCAGTCGACTGGGAACGTCTTACTTCCAATGGCAGCTATTTAATACAATTATATTCTGTCTTATACTTCAATATGATATGAGTTAACTAACAATAATAATATATGATAATAATTATAATATACATAATAATGGTAATAAAATATAATCAATATTAATTTAGTATTAGCATATAAAGTATAATACTTTTCTTATTTTTAAGTATAATTATTTGATATTGGGAAATGGAACGTGTCTAAATATGAATTGTAAAAGTGGGTAATTGTATTTTAAAAAGAGTATAAAATAGCATGTATCGATTGTACGGAGACACAAATTTGTAAACCTCTGAATATAAACATAGTGGCATAACTCTTGTTTTACTTCCGCCCCACTAGAGAACTCTCGCCATCCACCTTCGTCATGCGTAGCGGGATTTGAACCCGGGCCGCGCCACGGTTTCCAGTTACGTTAAATTTTTTATGTTTTCTAAAAAGCATTTTTCTTTCAGGTCTAAGTGTATTAAAGTATGGAATAACACTTTAAAAAAAATTATAAAATAAATAAAACTTGTTTTATTTATTTTCGCACGCTGTGTCCCGCACACAGCAGGGTCGGAAGAGGGAGTTAAGACACTTCGATCTCCACTTTTCCCCGGATTCTGGAGGTATTGCGTTTTGTGCTCAACGCCGCGCTTGGCCTCGACGCTAGAGCAAAGAAAAAGTAAACCTTTAAATAAGTATGTCATTTCCCTCTAGTGGGTATTGAAACCACAATCCGTCTTACTCAATCTTCACTTCATTATTACATAATAATAAATATATATATACATATACAGGGTGTTACGCCAGACGTTATGACGGATCAACGGTGGCAAAAACCCACGGCCACAAACCCGACAGTCAGGATATATTAGGCAATTCTATTCAAAAATCTGAGTTTTTACAAAAAAAATCACAACTTCCCTAATGTACCTACTGGGGTGAAACGGATAAGTACGTAAGTCCTCTACCCATAGAGCACGTCGATCGTGTTACACTGTAAAATCTCTATTATTGCATTTATTCTTCAAAAAATAATAAACATTATTAATAGAACACTGACTTAATACATTAATCAATTACATTGGTGTAAATACGACGTAATTAAAATTAAATATTCAATTATAAATTTTGCCCGTACTATGTATCGCTATAGTTCTTTGAATAAGTACATATTAATAAAGCGATTTTACGTGTAGAGCCTTTTGCTTACACAAAGAGAATATGGACTTTACAGCCCACCCCTTACTTATAACTATAATATGTATTTAACAGATTCGTACCCGCACTCGATAGACAGACTAACAAAACGTCTACTGTCGACGGTGGTTTTCATACTAATGATATTAGTGCCTACGAGATTGTGTTTGTCTGCTTATACTAGCGAATGTGTGTATGACGTATGAATAAGGGGCATGTATGGCTTCTCATTTGTTGAAGCCCGATGTTTTCCGAA
This sequence comes from Heliconius himera, assembly GCA_021202915.1. Classification (NCBI taxonomy): domain Eukaryota; kingdom Metazoa; phylum Arthropoda; class Insecta; order Lepidoptera; family Nymphalidae; genus Heliconius; species Heliconius himera. The sequence continues at coordinate 20,068 of JAJHJA010001037.1, forward strand.
GTCTTCTACCACTATCTAAATTAAACACGACTAGGTTTTAAATATGCCTATATAGTACTATATCGTACTTCAAGTAGTTTTACTTAAAGTATTCAATGGGTTATGGAATAGAGAGAAATATTATTAGATTTTTTTTATTCCTAATAAAAAAATACGTACATTTAAAAAGTTTAAAACTTGATACTGTTTAACACAAATATCTTTTATTCGATAATTTTGCTTATATTTTTTTCCTCGTATTCGTTAAAATAAATATTGGCCAAGGAAGTTACTCTCTAACTTGATTTCATCGCTAACGGCTATAGTACAAAACAATAGTAATAAATTAGTAAAAATTTTAATTAAATACTAATTTTGCTTTGATCAGTCTCTTACTACTTGCTTATATATTAATATTTCACGCTCATTTCTTAGTTAATATAGTGTTTTGTTCATACACAATACATATCAAACCGAAATTTTGATGATTGTTTTGTTTTACTTTTATTGGTCCTAGTATTTGTTTTTAGATTATGTAGTACAGTCGTGGCACAGCGGCACGAAGTGTGACTGTAAAATCGACTGGTTGTGGGTTCGATCCCCACTCGAGGAGATGAAATATTTACTTAAATTTATATTTCCATTTCTTCACTCTGGTGTCGAGCCTAAGTGCGGCGTTGAGTTCTGGGGAACGGAGTGTCTTCACACTAGGTTCCCTCTGCCTGCAGCGTGAAGCTGATTTTAGTAATAAATAAACATATTTTCGAGTTTAAAATGATTATCTATACTTATATAATAAAGCTGAAAAGTTTGGTTGTTTGGTTAAGCGCTAAGATCTCTCGAACTACTGATACGACTTTTTTGTTGTTTTGTATGAAAGCTATATTCTTCAGGAGTGCTATTGGCTATATAACATTACGGTTGAATTCTTAGTTAGCCGTAAATAATGAAATAACAATAATTAATAATGCCATCGTAATAATACTCTATATCTATCTCTTATAAATAAATCACAATAAGACATTATGTGACAAAAAATATTAAAAATGCAAGGTGATATTTAAACTTTTTTCTATTTATATATATTGAAACTTGCGAGCGAAAGTTACTCCATCATCAAGGAAATGAAGATAATTTGGATTCACAGCACGTAAATTGAATGTATACTATTCGAGAAACTCAACGCCGCGATTTACCTAAACATCAGAGCGAAGAGATGAAAATGAATTAAATATTTAATTTTCTCGAGTGAGAATCGAACCAACAACCTGTCGCGGTTATAATCACATGCTGTTGCCCCTACGCCACGATTGGCCTTAGCTGTTCTAAGATCGTCTACAGTCACATCAATTTAACTCAATGAGTACAGCGAAAGCAGAACATAATGAAACAAAAACAATCTACGAAACGTTTAAAGCGTCTGTCATTGTCGCGACGAGGGCTTCAATTAAGCCGATGTCGGTAATGGGGACACTATTAAAAAGTAATTTACGTTTGCTACGTAAAGCTTTTCATTTCGTTTGTAAAATATTTTAATTATAAAGTCATAGTGCGGTGTTGAGTTCCGCTAATCGACATAAAATTCAAGCGTAAAGTGAACTTTCGACACTAAATAATAGGTTCTCTTTTTCTACCATGTTATCCTTGAAAATTTAAAAATAAAAAATATATATGGCGTTGATATATTAATTCTCGAGGTATTGCATAGTTGACTGGCGGAACTCAACGCCACGCTTTGCCTCATAACCAGAACGAGGAAATGAAAATTCCCACGGGTAAATAAATATACACAAAACAGTATATACAAATAAATTTAGATTTACACCGAATTTCAACCTGCGATAATCGTAATTATAGCCAGACACATCGCTACTACCTAAATTGATAGTGGTACAGCAAATCGGCTTACCTTAACAGTTAGGTAGTAGTAATACTAAATGCACTATTAAACACTCAGAGTGCCATTTAGTGATTGGTTATTCCATTATTTATAAACATATTAGCAACTCGCCCGCAGCTTCTTAAGCTCCACAATTATTAATTAATTAAAATTCTAATATTTTATGTTTGCAACTTACTTATAATGATTTCAAAAAAATCAAATCAAATCAGCTTCACGCTGTATCCCGCACACAGAAGGGTAGGCAGAGGGAACATAGTGCTACAAGACACTCCGTTCCCCACTTTCTGCCGAATTCTGGAGGCATTGCGTGTTGAGTGGCAGAACTCAACGCCGCGCTTAGCCTCGACACCAGAGCGAAGAAATGGAAATATAAATTTAAGTAAATATTTCAATATAATGATTTGTAATATAAAAATTTCGTCTTGTTTGTTTATTGGCGTAATTCTTATAAGATTTTTTTTTAAATACGACCTACATTGCTATTTAAGATCGGTTCAGTAGTTTTTTTATAAATATATGTTATTTTTTTTCCTAAAGGGTTTCGCAGTATAGTGATAATTTTTAATTTCTAGATTCAAGGGAATTCCGAATGGTTAAAATATACTATTTAAATGATATTTATGCTATATACTCGTATTGCTATTTATCAAACATATAAATACAACTACAACTTTAAACTTAATATGTAATATGATTTGAATGTTAATTTTTTTTATTCTAGCTTTACGCTGTATCCTGAAAACAACAGAGTAGACAGGGAACTAGGATATCTAGAGTAAAGACACTCCGTTCACCATTAGCACTTCTTCCCACCTTTTTCCCACCATCTACTGAATTCTTGAGGCATTGCCTGTTGAGTGGAACTTAACTCTGTGCTTTACCTCAGTATTAGAGCGAGAAAACTGCTGTGCCAAGACAGCTTTACTTAAATTATCCCTAAGTTTTCATTTTTTAAGTTTAAGTAAGATTAAGTAAGAAAAAATATTTAAAACAGCCATCGGAGCGCAACAGTACACCGTCTGTATACGTTATTGTTGTGGGTTCAATTCTCACGCAATGTCTTGATTTTAGAAAATAGATTAATATATAATAGAAAATAGTTTGATATTAGAATAGACCATATGTTTTGACTAAAATATTTAAAAAAGTGAAACAAAAACAGGGGAAATGTTTTATACTCTTTTTAATGTCTTGATCTCGTATATAGAATAGGCGCTGTTAATCCATTTCCAACTACACCGTGGCGACACCAGGTGTTGACATTGATCGACGTGTCGTTTACCAAACGCAGTTTGATAGCGACCACTCGCTAAATATTTTTATTTCCATTTTTTCGCTCTGGTGTCGAGGCGAAGCGCGGCGTTGTGTTCTGCCACTTAACATGCAATGCCTCCAGAACTCGGCAGAAAGTGGGGAACGGAGTGTCTTACACTAGGTTCCGTCTCCCTACCCTGCTGTGTGCGGGATACCGCGTATAGCTAAATTATTTTATTTATTTTAACTAATTCATTTCTCTCAGTGGGTATCACACGTCACTGCACCATATTGGCAACAATATAATGGCTCAAAATCTACCCACTACCACTACCGTTATTAAAAGAAAACATATTTTTTTATGGAAAAATTTAATCAAATCCTCTTTTTATTTTCATCTTTCTTGACCTAAAATATGAACATGAATATATTATAAAGTTACATTAAATCCAAGTAGCTTTTCATTTTTCATACATTTCTGTTGCTCGTTCCGACCTACTTGCTCCGCTATTCTGCTAGTTATCGTGAAAGTAAGCTGAAGAAACTCATACAAATGACTAACGAATTTATTAACGTTTTGGTTTACTCGAATTATTGATATAATATAATAGCTGAGCATGTGAATTTGCTTGTTATAAACGCCATTATAGTGCATTTTTCAAGTGTCTGTTTTACATTTATGGTTATTGCAGGTTCGATCTCGCAAGTTGTCGGGAATGTGATAAGAGTATAACAGTAGCGGCTCGAGGATCCAAGGTCGCGTACCCCGCGTGCGTATATTTGTTCTTCGAACAAATATCGGACGTATTAGTCAGAATACCCTCTTTTTTGTGGAGTACGTGCTTATAAAAGTTTATTTATTTTAAGATTTATTTAATTTAATATTGAAAAACAAACAATTGACGTATAATCAATATATTTGACGACAAACTTATTTACACAATAATTAACAACATAGCCAATAAAGTTTTTACAAAAAAAAAAAAGAAAAAACGATTAGTGAACTTAATACAAAAATAAAACAAAAAAGGAAAGTTATTGCAGGTTCGATCTCGCAAGTTGTCGGGAATGTGAACAAACGAAATATAATATGTGTATAAATATAAATATGTATCTAAATGCCAATATAGAAGAATATAAAAACTAAAGTGAAATTCGTGAAACTTGGTTTATATTTCTTCATGGAGTTCCGACTTTGCTCCAAATGTCATAAAAATAGGCACAGCGGCTTCGTTTGCAATTGTAACAGAAAGTTTTTATAGGTTTTTCCTACTTCGCCCATTGTGGTACTAATAAATTTATTTCTTTAAAATATATTAATATGGTAGCCTAAAGTATGGAAAAGTTACACTGGCTTCTAATTGTTCGAATTCGTTTTTAATTGAATTGAATTGCTTTTTATCTGCCGACACACCATTTTTTTCTGCTTCTGACTGAAACAAAGATGACCCAATTTATACAAGCTGGTCCGATGTACCGGGACTCATTACCCTTCCAACGAGTTTCCTGGTGGAAAGCACACTGCACTCGACCTCTCATGAGTATATCTGCGAGTTCTTTACATTGTTTCGTTAGACAGCCAATAATCCACATTGTAAAGCGAAGTTTCCATCTAAGTACTAATGTTAAAGACATTGTGCCAGCACTTGAGGTAGCCCTTGCCTACTTGTCATCGTGGTGTAGGGCGGAGTATCTGCGCGTCGTGCGCCCTAGCCGTACCCAATCGCTTCTTATTTCGATTTATATTATGGCGAGTTGTGGTTTTTAGTGGAGCGATTGCCATCTGACCTCTAAAACCAATTTTATGGGAGAACACGAGGGGAGAGGAGTAAGACAGGTAAAATAAGGGAGGGAGATAGAATAGGTAGAAGGCGGAAGCTAAGGAAAGAGGGGGAAAGGAAGAACACTACTTTTATGGAGTGGATGAGGGTATAACAGTAGCGGCTCGAGGATCCGGGGTCGCATACCCGCGTGCTTATATTAGTTCTTGGAACAAATATCGGACAGATATTAGTCAGAATACCCTCTTTTTTGTGGACATACGTGCTTATAAAAGATTATTTATTTTAAGATTTATTTAATTTAATATTGAAAAACATACATTTGACGTATAATCAATATATTTGACGACAAACTTATACGCTAATTAACAACATAGCCAATAAAGTTTTCACAAAAAAAAAAGAAAAAAAGATTAGTGAACTTAATACAAAAATAAAACAAAAAAGGAAAAGCTTGTTTTTTTTAAAGAGACGAAAATATTGACTCTCTCATGCCAATATCACAATATACTCTACACTCCAGCTGTACACTTTATTATATTTGTAGAAGTCATAGAAATAACAAATTTTCTCTCGTAATCTAAGAAATGTTTGCAGCAATTCATTATAATTTACAAGCGGGTAGAATTAAGTTAGTGCCGCAGCTGTTAGGAGCGGGTGGGAAGTGCATTTTACAAGTGAAATTACACATTAAGGAAGAAATGTATGAAGTAAGGAGTGGCCCTGTACAAAACAAAGAGTGGTTGTAGTGGTAATTGATATAATAAGAAAATAGATTTGTTTTGTGACCAAACCATCAATTTTCGAAGAGAAAAAGAAATTAAAATTTATTTTTGAATATGAAATTTAAACAAACTTTTAAACTAGGTTTTTATTTGTTTATTTTTAACTGTAATTTAGTAAGAAATCATTATTATTTAATAACAATGAACACATAAGTGAAAATTATCATTATATCAGAAAACATAAGCTTTTAGGGAAAAAGTACTAACATATAAAAGACCTAAAGTTTTAATGTTTTTATAACATACCCAGCTTTTTCACAAGTCATGTACGAGGTATTCGATATAAAATGGCTTTTACCCTAAAATAAATTTATTCACCTCAAATAAAAGGAAACACTTGTGCTAATTGTTAAGAATTGAAACTTTTCCATTCAATCCTTTCATATGTGAACGTCTTTTGATATAAACGTATGGGTGTTTTGTTGTCTATACAATGTTATCAATTTGTCACTTTCCGCTTGATGTCTTTATTATAATAAGTAATTTTATGTCGTATTAAATAAGATCTAATTATTTTGATAGCAAATTAGTAGACTGAAACTCAAAATATTTGTACTTTTAGCCTGTACGCAGTATTCAGAGGGATCTTGGGAACATTGTCAAGACATTCCGTTTTAATGGGAAACAAAGTATGCTTGCAGTTTACCATTCTTCACCTAATTCTTGATTTATTACATATGGGGGAACTCAACCCTCAACTCAACCTAACTTTGTTTCGTTATCAGGACGAGAACATTAAAATATATCACTTCATTCCTGTAAGTGAAAAACGTCAGTTTTATATGTATGTTGTATCTCTCCCTATGCTGTGATGACAACTTCTATATAATATCTTTGTATTATTTTATTTTGAGCCAAAAATGTCATAAGTACTTTTATTTTCTATTTACTTTGAATATGATAGTTAATAGAAGTACTGATCATTTTTTTTAAACTCACGCTGCATCTCGCTAACAGCAGGTTTGGGAGAGTGCCCTTAGTGTCCAAACACTCCGTTCTCCAAAAAATACATTTTAATTTAATTTTTCATTCCTTAGTCTTACAACATACACAACGTCCCCAGGCACCCTATATGTGCTGGATGCTGTAAAACTACTGAAAAAAAATGTTCTTATGCTCAAATCTTTCTGTAAATAACATCAGGATAAAATACGCTTAAAAGGTTTTTTCCGTTTCGTCGTACATTTTATGAACGCTGTAAAAGCCTATAAATACAGGGGAAATGGTAAAACGTTATCGAATGTGTTGCAAAAATCCTCAGCCTTTTATTGGTTTCTTACATACTTCAAGATTTCAATATAAATTTCGCATTTCTTGTAGAAAATTTCATTTGAGTAAAGTTGGTTTTGGTACTGGCGAATGATTGTAGCAAGTTCGATTTTGTGTTAATACAAAGTATTTGTTTCTTTATTTAGGTAATTATATAGAGTAGTTATGTTAGTTCTTGTTATGTTAATGTGTAAAAGAATGTTGAGGCCGTTGCGACGGAGCAGCACATCACCTGACTTTAAACATGTATATGGGTTCGATTCCTCCTCAAGAGAATGAATTATTTTCATTTCCCCACTTTGATAACACAAGACAAAGCACGGCGTTTGGTTATTCTACTCCACGCTATGTATCAAAAATAGGACAGTGCGCGTAAATAAGTGAATTTTAACATTAGGTTCCCTATCCCTACCCTGCTGTATGTGGGGTACACCGTGAAGCTGAAAAAAATGTAAAAAATATAGTTATAATATTATGTTTAAACCCGAAGGCTTACAAAAATCTACCACGATAAGCCTTCTTAAAGGGTAAGCCGTACGTTACCTAACATCTTCTATGAAGAAAGTTTCTCTTTGAACTTTAAGTTATAAACCTTTAAAGTTTCAATTCAGGTTCATACATCTTAATATGAATTATGAACACATGTTGAAGACGAAACTGAGTATGTTATAACTTATTTATGAGACCGTCATTGCGCAGTTGTTATTCATCTAAATATACTTGTACATGGTAGTTGTGGGTACAAATTCGCGTAGGATTTAATATAATATATTCGTACTTTATATTGTCTGTCTTTTTTCAGTTTCACGTCCTATTTCACATGTAGCAGTAGCTGTAGGGTAGGCAGAGGGAGACTAGTGCTAAGACACTCTGCTCCCCACGTACCGCCGAATTTTGGAGACATTGCCTGTTGAGTGGCGGAACTTAATCCCGTTATTTGCCTTGACACGAAGAGCGAGGAAATAAAAAAATATATATTCCATTTCTTCGAGTGGGAATTGAACCCACGATCTGTCACGATTATATTTACACATTTATGCACCTGCTCCACGACCGGCCAAGCTGTTATGATCTGTTGAATAATCTAAATATTGAGAACGGGGTGACTTGTCACTAAGTATTTTTTTCTTTTTAATGGCTGTTAATAGTAAACTAGCTTCTATTTGCGGTCACACTGTTTATTAAATGGAAACGACTTGTATATTACACATTCTAATTCATATACATAATCCCATAGCCTTCCTCTATATATAATCTGTCTAATACAAAAATAGTTTTCAAATCGCACCAGTACTTCCTAAGATTAGTTCGTTTACTCTTCCGTTTTATAATATCATTACAGAAGTACAGATTAAGTAAGATCCATATATTTGTTTTATATAACAACAAAAAATATTAATGTAAACTTATTTAGCAATAAATAAGTGAGAGCCTACAAAAATGTTATGTTGTATTTGAATCTATGACCTTATTGAGTTTAGTTTTTAGGTATTCTTTCGTATCGTAGTTGATGTTTTCCTCTCATTTATAGTAATTGAAGGCGACCCGCTGCCTTTAATCAAAGGTGTTATTTGTAAAATAGGGCAACAGGTCAACTAGAACTGCTTTAGAGTAGAAAATATCGATGTTATTACATGATATATTAATTATTATGAAGTGAACTTATATCAGTATAGTTTTTAGGGTTCTGAGTCGATCCGGTTTTTGATTTGAAACAGTAAGTTTGTAAAAGGAGATAGTTATTGACGCATCAAAATGCGGATTTTTTTTTTATTATTTATTTATTTCCTAACACTACAGACACTTGGTCCGTACCCTTTTTAAATGTATTAATTTCCTTATCATATATATTAATTACATTATCGTTTACATACAATTAATACCTATAATAGGAAAATTATATTTTTAACTTTACATTATTTTACAAAATTTTACTTAGATCTAAGGTTAAGCGAATGTCTATATATGTATGTGTATATGTATGTAAAAAATGCGGATTATAAAACAAGGTCGTCGTAGCGCAGACGTATACGCAAAATTTATAGATTCGATTTCCACTTCGGAGAATGCGTTGTTTTCATTTCGCAGAGCAAAAAAGCGCACGCTAACTCTCTCCACGCTACACAAAATGTCACGCAAATAAGTGACAATGGGAGGTTAATGGGGAAAAGAGTATCTTAACACTATAAAAAAATTACTAATAAAATCACACTTGTCGTACACTGCCATACTACGGTTACATTTTAAAAGGTTACTATTTTTCAATCAAAAATCTTTAAAAGAGAGTACACTTAAGAAATATTTTTTAAAAACGATATGCAAACAGAACTGCAACAAGTATAATGCTAGTAGATGCTATGTTATTCACGCGTCAACATGAACAACACCTTTAGAACACGCCAGCGCGGAGACTACGGCGCACGTGTCGGTAACTAAATGTACAGTAATACTACATTTTATATGAAAAACTTTAGAATTTTAAATGTTTTTTTAGAAATTACATTCTATACAATTCCACTTTTTAATTATCGCTTTTAGTTGTAGCTGTTTTCTCATAGAAATTTGCATTTTTAAAAGGAAAATGTTTATATTTAACATACTTACATAATACTCATCGTGAGGCGGGATAAGGCCGTTGTGACGCAGCGACATAGCGTTTGACTGTGGAAGTGATTATTGTGGGTTCGCTTCTCACTCGGCGGAATTAATTCTTTTAATTTTTTCGCTATAAAAAAGCGCGGTGTACAGTTCCGCCATTCGACACGCAATGCCTCGGTGTTCTCCACTTTCCGCCGAATTCTGGAGGCCTTGCGGGTTTAGTGATGTATCTGAATGGTACTCTTTACCTCTTTGCCAGAGCGAGGAAATAAAAAAAAAATAATTCATTTCATGGAACCCACAACCGTTGTGCTTACAGCCGCACACTTGTGCCCCTACGCCACGACTTATCTACTTCTATATTCACCTTTTTTACTTTGAAATAAATATTAAAATTATACTTTATAAGTAAATTTGCGTGGGTTCATTATGACACCGTAATTTAAATACGTGGCGCTAGCGAGTAGGTGGTCTGGATCGGACCTTTGGTCAGTACAAAATGAATCTAAAGTAATATATTATATTGTTAAATAACTTTATTTTCTTACAATACTTTTTATAACCACTGTTCTATTGTTAAATTTATTTATTTGTTTGAAATATTGTAAGAAAGAGCTACGTATGATGTATATTTCATTTTTTATTATGTGAATAGTGTGTAGTCTTTTTTTTATTTTTTTATGATATAAAGTCGTAAACAAAGTGATATAATATTTGTGGTATAATAGAGGGCGTTGTGGTGTAGAGGTACAAGGGTGTGACGGTAACGCGACGGTTTTGGGTTCTATTACCACTCGACTGATTGAATTATTGTTTATTAATATTTTCACCCAAGCCTAGGCAAAGAGCCCGCCACTCAACACGCAATGTCAACGGGAACGGAGTGTCTACGCGGCTGTGTGCGAGATACAGCGTGAAGGTGATTATTTTTTTTACAAGAAATAATATAAGAATATATATTTTTACTCTATGTTTAAAAGTTTCATTTTAAAATGTATAAAAATCGCAAAAATCAAAGATCGACAATCGAGTTCTATGCTGTAGCTTATTCTATTATAATTTTATTTGGTTCTACTTTTTTTTTTTTTTTTTTAGCTTCACGCTGTATCCCGCACACAGCAGGGTAGGCAGAGGGAACCTAGTGTTAAGACACTCCGTTCCCCACTTTCTGCCGAATTCTGGAGGCATTGCGTGTTGAGGGGCAGAACTCAACGCCGCGCTTAACCTCGACACCAGAGCGAAGAAATGGAAATATAAATTTAAGTAAATATTTCATCTCCTCGAGTGGGAATCGAACCCAGAACCAGTCGGTTTTGCAGTCACACCTCGTGCCGCTGCGCCACGACCGGCCTCAGGTTGGTTCTACTTAAAAAATATAATATTTTATTAGCCAGTCTAAGGATACTCTGTTACCCACCTTCCACCCAATTTTCGAGGCATTGTTTCTCGAGTTATTTAGTTTATCTTTGGTTTACTTGTATATTAACTTTTATAGAAAAAAAACCGGTTAAGCGCGAGTCAGACTCGCATACCGAGGCTTCTGTACAAATTTCGGGGTTGTATGTCGACGAGAAGTAGATACAGCCTATAAAAGTTGAAAAATTTAAGTTTACGGGCAAAAAATCGATGCATAAGTAGTTGCAACTTTTGATTACTTTGACTTAGAAGCTTATTTTTTTTCTATAGTGTAAGGAGCTTTAGACTTAAATATATGATATTAATTTCAACTTGATTTTGAACGCGATCTCGAGATAAATTGTCTCGACAGACGGACAAACGGACAACAAAGTGATTTTGTAAGGGTTCCGTTTTGACTTTTATATATATAGAACTCTAAAAATATTATAATTTGATTTGACCGTTATTAAATAAATTAGAAACAAAACAATAAGCAATATAAAAAATAGTAATCTTTATACCAAATTACCTGAAATTATTAGATTTTCCATGTTCTGGACATGGAAATGGAAACACCTCATGATTTTAAGTGGGCCTACAAACATTCAGACAATCCCCTGCGTCACGTTGGCCTCAAATATAGCTCCGGTAACTTCTAATATAATTCCAAATCTATACAAAGAAAAGAAATATCATTCGAATAAATAAGTACTAGTACAGTCTCGCGTGACTTGTTTTTAAAAGCATTTGCGTGTAAAGAAAATATTTTAATACAAGAAAGCATTCAATACCGAATAAATGTAATGTAATGACATAACGCATGTAATAATTGTGGCAAATTAAATATTTCTTTTATGAAAACACCTATTTTAGGTTATTTTTCCAGATTCGCTTTGTATGCCGTATACAGCAGGGTACGGAGACGGTGCATAGTCCTAAGACATTCGTTCTCTACATCCTGTATTGAGCGGAACTCACCATTCTTTGTTTCCCACTTACGGGGACATATTATTTTTAACCGACTTCTGTAAAAGGAGCAGGTTATCAATTCAACTGCTGCTGACTGTATTTTTTTATGTTTCAGAACTTTTGATTGGGTGAACCGATACTGATGATTCTTTTTTTTTTTATAATTTTTATTTGAAAGCTAGTGCTTTCCGTATGATTTTCTTTTAATTTGATCCATTTCTGACAATGGTCCATGAGAATCCATGAGAAAACCACATAACTCTTAAATTTGCCTAAAGTATGTGCGCGATAAATGGACAAATAACTTAATATCCTGCAAACCGATTTCGATGATACTTTCTTTATTGAAAAATATACACTTGAAGAGCGGTTTGATGAAAGTTTGGATAGGTTATGATTCTGAAAACCGGCTGAAATTGATGAAGTTTTTTTTTTAATTATAATTATTATTTACTTGCTCTCGTGAGATTGAGCACGGCATTATCTCCGTACAACGTGATATTGGCGAAGTGATTAGTGCTTGTAGTGTTCTTTTTATTATTTAGTGGATATTAATAAAATAACATTTATATTTATTGATATTTATTTGTAATAACGACTACCAATACCAATTACAACCTACCAATACAAGCATTCAATACCGAATAAAATGTTGAATCAACTAATATGTGTCCCTACAGTACTCAACTATTACGCTCGGACCTTCTACACATATGGAATTAAGAACTAAACTGACCTGAGCACGTTACTATGTCATGAGGACTCTCCGCCCCACTATCCTTTACTAATGAAAAATACTCTTACACTTTCTTATGTAGCTCGAAGACAACCTGTCAATCTCTACAAATCGATTATTCGTGGCGAAGTAGATCTTAGAAACCTGAATACCACCTTGCCTATGTGTTGATACTAACTTTTTACTAAACTCAAAGGTAGAACGAAAGCAGCTCGTCAGGCCCTCCACCAGGGTTTATCATAAATACCTTCGATCTTCTGCAGTGAAGAATAGTTCTTGCTGTTCAGCCGTGCAGCATGAATCGTAGTGGTGGAAAAGTATCTATCTGAATATGCAAAATAATGCCAAGAGGCGAAACGATAAGCTATGAGGCGTTTTATATATTATGTACATCTTAAGTTTTACACTAATATACACTTAGAAAAAACAATGTTTAAAATGGTTTTATTCATTAATTAATAAATTATATAATTTAAATATTGGGAACATTTTATTTTTTTATAATATTTATAAGTAAATTTGAGGCCAGTAGTGGCGCAGGGGCACGAAGTGTGACTAGAAAACCGACTGATTGTGAGTACGATCCACTCGAGGAGATGAAATATTTATTTAAATTTATATTTCCATTGCTTCGCTCTGTTGTCGAGGCAAACCGCGGCGTTGAGTTCTGCCACTCAATACGCAATACTTCCAGAATTCAGCAGAAAGTGGAGAACGGAGTGTCGTAACACTAGGTTCCCTCTGCCTACCCTGCTGTGTGCGGGATGCATACGTACATACCACATGTATGTAAAATGTATATGCAAGTATATATATTTTTTAAAGCTTGATCCTTTATCCTGCACAGAGTAGGATAGGCAAAGAGCACCTGGAAACTTACCACTCCACTTCCGTTCTACACTTCCCGCCGAATGCCTCGTCACCAGAGTGAGAAATATTAAAATTTTAAATATTTCACTCTCCCGAATGGAAATCGAACTTGTACCCCTGCACCATGACGGCCTCATATGTATATTGTACGTAAATACTTTATTTACGTAATTGTATGTAAATACTATACTTTTAACAATGATAAGTGATAGGCAGTTTGCGTGTATTATAGCTCTATAACAGGATCCGTTATTGTCTTAAAGCAATCATTACTGAAATCTGCGGTCGTAGAGAGATTAATAGTTACTGTTGGTGTTAGATAGGTGGTGTTAGATAGAGATAGAGAGTAGAGTTATTTATTCTGAGTTTGAAAACATGGTGTATTAGATAAATTGTCAATGGATTATCATTTGTTTATCTCAATTATCTAATCTCAATTATAGTCACACTCAAAGACCTTAGTTAGCGCTTAAGTGTAAACTGGTTTAAATGTTATATATACGTTTTCTCATATGTGTTATTGTTTAAGTTTTTGATATATCTAGATATTGCTATTAAAATTTATCTAAACATACCAAGTTCTTTGGTTAAATTACACTACGTGTAATATAGTCAATGTCATTCGAAATATGAACTGTAATGGTACAGTAGCAGTAGTTTACATGAGACTGTAAACGAGACAATTGTGGGTTCGATTCCCACTCAGAGGAAAAAGATATTAAATATCTTCATTGCCTTGCTCTGGTAACGAGCGCCAAAGAATGGAAGTATCTTAAGGGAAACAGACTGTCTTAACACTAGATTACATATTATAAGAGAGACTTATTAAATGTATTTTACATATTACATATTTATTACTATGTAAAAAATATCTAATAAAAGTGTTATTACACGCTAAATATAATGATTTTTTGATGTTATCAAGTCTCAGTGAAGACGACGAAGAGAAAATTACTTTGGTGAAACATTACATTGATTTTAGATCAAACATCACCTCGTGTGTGTCGGTGTTAACTAAACAGCCGCAAAGTAGTCTGAGAGACGTTGTTTATATTGTTACATTATATTACGTTTTTTTATTTTTTTTTCTTTTTCATGTATATTTTCGATATTGGATTAATCTATTTTATTAGAATATATATTTTTATACATTACATTATAAATCATACAAGTCAGTATACCTAATAGCACCTATTGATATCACTTTTATTTTACATTCGAAATATTATTGGCAGTGAGAAAAGATTTGGAAATATAACAAAAATATAACATAACTTGTTATGTCAAATCATATTTTTCAATTCAATATAAGCCTCACAATGCATCTCTTGAGATTTCCCCTGAGCGTTATAATTTGGGGGCTTTCAAGTATCATGTGTGAACACCTTCTTCCTTAAGATCGGCAACGTATCCGCTATCTCATTGTATTGTAAATGCACATGGAAGAGGGTATCCACATCTGGTGGTTTCTGCCCGAGGGGCCTTCTTCCTATAAAAAAGTCCCGTTGTTATAATGATAAGAAGAGGAAACTTAGTGTTAAAAACTCCGTTCTCCACTTTGCGCCAACTTTTCGAAGCGTTGCATGATGATAAGCGGTATATTGCCACAGTTAGTAAAAGAAAATATGAATAAATAATAGTTTTTCCCCCCGAGTGCAGTCGCATTCACAGCCACTCGCTTGTGCCACTGGGCCAAGAAGGTTCAGAGAAATTGTTATATTTAAATAATTTTTAATTTCCCACGTCGTTATTACAAAACGCAGCGTTAAGTTCTGCTATTTAACACGCAATATGTCGAATTCAGTTAAATAGCGGTGGACGGCGTGTCTTGACTGTAGGGGAAAATATTTTTGGCAGTTTATTTAGTGGGTACAGGAACGCTGCTCCTCAACCACTTCGCTTAACACCGGGTGAAACTAAACTATTTATAGATTCTATCTATTTCAAGAATTATAACCTACATCAGCCGATTAATTAAAGACTATAGTATTATTTATATATTGTATTTAAGAATACTTTAAGTTTGTAAATTAGAAAAACTAAATTACAACAAAAGCATCGTGACTACTACCTATTACTGTAAGCGCCACTGGTTGTGGGTTCTACATCCACTCGAGAAAATAAAATGTTTATTTAATTGTATATTTCCATTTCTTCTGTCAAGAGGTCGAGACAAAGCACGGCGTTGAGTTCCGCCATTCAACATGCCTCCAGAATTCGGCGGAAAGTGGGGAATAGAGTGTCTTAACACAAGGTTCCCTCTGCCTACCTTGCTGCGTGCGGGATATAGCGTAAAGCTGATTTTAATAAAATTCTATTTCTCTATTTTAGTTATTTTATTCTATTTAGTTATTTTATTCTAAGTTCAAAAAAAAAATAACAAATGTGCCATCAAGGACGAAGGTCTTCATTAAACTTTTTTAAACCTAAACTACGAAGCAAAACAGCTATACAGATTACGAGAAGCAATTTAAAGTTTATAAATAGTTTTTCATTAAGCAATGCCTTGAACTTGAATCACTTTTTTAGTCTTTTATCTCAAATAAAAGACAAAAAAAGTGTTTTGATGTAAAGACTATCAAAATGAAATAAAAACATATAATTAACTACTAATTTATCTTCTAAACTTTTTTTTTTTTTATATATTTACGTACCTTAGTTTTGTCATTCAACTCATTATCTTGAAAAGGACAAAGTAGGGTAAAGTTTCCACGTTAAAAAATATATTATTATTTCATTTTCTCGTAACTAATGAGAAGACAAAACGCGGCGTTGAGTTCCAAGCGATTGTGTTAATATTAGCTTTTCTCTGCCTATCCTGCAAAATACAATATGTAATAGTAAAACTTAACTACAAAATTTAGTAGTAAAATATAGAACAAAAATTAAACTGTTGATGAAATATTCCCATTATTTAATTAAAATGCAAAATTACTCGTTCGTGAAAAATAATTACCTTAATGAAAGTTAAAGTTAAAATACTTCATAATTACTTTTCTTTATAAAAGAAGTCATTTATTTTTGTACCTGTCTACACTTGACCCAATTATATTGTTTTTGTTTCAAGTATAACAGCTCAATGAATAAAATGAATCGGCATGCATATCATAAATGATTGTTATAAAAACTTATAATTTTGATGAAAAATTGGAAAATTATATTTTTGAAAAATGGGAAAAAATTGAATCCTTATAGAATCACATTATAGTCCGTCTGTCAAGACGAGACTGTTGAGGTCGCGTGGAGGATTCAACCTGAAACTAATAAAAAAGTGATAATACGCTACGCTACCAAAGATTTAAAAATTTTACATTAGAAGTACACCATAAGTAAGCGCACTGCAAACAAAATCTAGAAAATAGGTTACTAGTAGATATATAAATATAAAAAATATATATTATGAAAAAATAAAAAAATCAAAATCAGCTTCATGCTGTATCCCGCACACAATAGGGTAGGCAGGGGGAACCAAGGTGTTAATACACTAATTTTCCCACTTTCTGCCGAGTTCTGGAGGCATTGCGTGTTGAGTGGCAGAACTCAACGCCACGCTTTGCCTCGACACCAGAACGAAGAAATGGAAATATAATTTTAAGTAAATATTTAAGTAAATATATTCATCTCCTCCAGTGGGGATCGAACCCACAACCAGTCGGTTTCAAAGTCACACCTTGAGTCTCTGCGCCACGACTTGCCTCATGAAAAAATAAAATAAACTAAAAAGAATTGACGTGAATTGTACGCATTCACGTCAATTGAACAACAGTGTCGTATTTAAATTAAAAAAATTTACTAGCTGTCGCCGGCAACCTCGTTTGCGTGTACTACTGTTTCAGATTAAAAATATTTTTGCGTTGGATCCACTATTTATGAATATATTGCATCACGTTAATTGTTTCGATGTAGAACGTGTCACACAAAACTCACAGTGTAGTTTTTTTCTGTTCTTTTCTATTTGACACGGGCGAAGCCATGAACAAGAGGGCCAAGAGGGTGGTCTGTACCACCCCAGAAATTTTAACAAAAAAATTCAACCCTGAAAAAGAAACAAATCCAGGCTTCCCCTTGAAAATATCTCTTGATACACTCATTGGTGAAACCACATTTAAAGCAAACTCCAGCTCCAGAGTAGAAACGACGTAAAGTAGGTATAGTTATAATTCGTTAGCAGTTGTTTCGTATTTAGAACTTCTGTATATAATGGACTTGTTAACGTTTGTGTTTTAGTTGATGTTTGATCTTTAAACTTCAGGAAGTAGAACTAATGTGAGGCTAAGTTTGGATTGTGGGCTTAAAGGAGCGTATAGGATAAGGAAAAGCTACGCTACACTAGATAAGGCAAAAGAGATAAAGAATAATATAAAACGTGTAGTTTTATAACGAAAATATATTATAGAAAAAGGAAAGCACAAGAAGACAAGTAAGCACAGTAAGAAAGCACAGAAGGTAAGATTACGGAAGAATTACAATAGAATTTAAAAGCGAAAGTCTCAAGAATAAAGAAAAGATAATTAGCGATAGGATGTACGTAATTACGAATAGCCACGGAACGAAATCAAGCGTGCGGTTGTCGCGAGCAGTCAGAAAGGTACTGTCTTAGCAGCTCGGCAAGTGAGATCCCGATGGCGGCGCGGCCGCCGATCGAGGCGGTAACCGGTTCCGCGAGAATAATGGGTCAGCTGTCGCTTGTACGGACAAGCGGGAGCCGAATAGCTCGCTAGGCGCGCGCACCTGGATTTCGCCCGCATATATAAAATTAATAAACAAAAATAAATAAATAAACCGTGTGGAGAACGATCGCCACACTACACCCCCCCTGAGACCGAAGCTTGCTAAGGTCGATAGTAGTCCGGGAAGCGAACTACTCTACCGGAACGCGTCTTCTTTTCCCTGTTGTTATCCGGTGGTGATGATGCTGGGCTTGCTCTGATTCCGTCTCGTCGTTCATCTATAGAGCTGTCTGCGGCAACGTAAGCAGGTTTGACCCGATCAATGGACACTGTGACGTCTCTGTCTCGCAAAGCTAGCCTGAAGGTCTTCGCCGAGCGTTCCAACACTTCGTAGGGGCCTGTATATGGAGGCTCAAGCGACCGTCTAACAGCATCTTGACGAAGGAAAACGTACTTTGCTGTTGCCAGATCCTTCGGAATATAAAAGGTCCTCTTTTCGTGACAGCTGGCAGCTATATGAACTCGTAGATGTGCGGTGAAATCCGTAGCATCATGGTCGGCTCCGGAAGTGGGGACGAAAAATTCACCAGGAAGGCGAAGGGGCTCTCCGTAGACGAGTTCTGCCGCCGACGCTTTCACATCGTCTTTCCAGGCGCTGCGGATGCCCAGCAGCACCAGGGGTAGAACCTCTGTCCAGGTTGAAGTGGAGTGGCACATTATGGCCGCCTTCAATTGACGGTGGAGACGTTCCACCATGCCATTGCAGGCAGGATGGTAGGCTGTAGTGGGGCGGTGCTGCACACCTAGCACCGCTGTCAGGGTGCGAAAGAGCTCGCACTCGAACTGGCGGCCCCTGTCTGTCGTTATCTTCTGAGGGCACCCGAACCGAGAGACCCAGCCAGCGACAAAAGCGCGGGCACAGGTCACGGCGGTGATGTCAGCCAGTGGATACGCCTCAGGCCATCGCGTATATCTATCAACGACCGTGAGGCAGTACCTGTAACCAGAAGAATAGGGTAACGGACCAACCAGGTCCAGGTGGATATGGGAAAATCTTTGAGATGGAACAGGGAAATAAGAAGGTGGAGCGTGGGTATGACGAGAGATTTTGCTTCTCTGGCAGGCAGTGCATTCTCTCGTCCAGTTTTTGCAATCCTTTTTGACCCCATGCCACACAAAACGTTCTGTTACCAATTTGATTGTCGCCTTGACACCTGGGTGACTCAAACCATGCAGCGCAACAAATATAGGTTTCCTAAACGGAGCCGTCAGGTAAGGCCGGGGATGTTTGGAGACGTCGCATACAATGACGGTTTGCAGAATTGGATCCCTGATCTTCTCCAACTTTAACGCAGTCACCTTGTTCTCAAGAAGATCCTGCAGCTCTGGATCGTCCTCCTGAGATCGCGCTAGGTCTTCCAGGTTTATGGGTACTGCAGTACTCGTAGCTTCGATCCTCGAAAATGCGTCAGCCACCACGTTATCGTTCCCTTTAACATACCGGATATCTGTGGTGAATTGGGAAATATAATCCAGGTATCTGAACTGGCGGGGTGAGCATTTCTCTCTATTATAGTCAAATACAAACGTCAGCGGCTTGTGGTCAGTGTAGACCACAAAGGGTCTGGCCTCTACCATATGCCTGAAATGCCTAATGGCTTCAAAGATGGCCAGCAGCTCGCGGTCATACGGACTGTATTTCTTTTGCGTTGCAGTCAGCCGTCTCGAAAAGAAAGTTAAAGGCTTCCATGTGTTGCTTACACGCTGCTGGAGCGCCGCGCCGATTGCATTGTCCGAAGCGTCGGTGTAAACAGCCAACTCTGCGTCAGACTCAGGGTGTGCTAACATAACGGCATCCGCAAGGCTGGTCTTACACGCATCGAAAGCTTCAGATTGTTCTTGCGTGATGGTTAATCTCTGCGATGGTTTCGTCTTTGGCCCTGCCAACAGAATGTTCAGTGGCGCCTGAACCTTAGCTGCTACTGGTACAAAACGACGGTAAAAGTTGAACATACCCAAAAATCGCCTTAGTTCTCTTACCGTTTTCGGGGTTGGAAACTCTTGAAGGGCTTGGACTTTATCTGGAAGCGGGTGGATGCCTTCTGCCGTAACCACATGTCCTAAAAAGGTGATAGTGTGCTTACCAAACTCACACTTACCGGTATTGATCAGAATACCGTAATCTGACAACCGCTGAAATAACTGCTGGAGATGTTCTAGATGCTCTGCTCTCGTCTCCGAATACACTAAGATATCGTCAATGAACGCATAGCAAAAAGGTAGACCTCTCAGTACCTCGTCTATGAATCGCTGGAAGGTCTGGGCAGCGTTTCGCAACCCGAACGTCATAAACGGAAATTCAAACAAACCGAACGGTGTTGCGATTGCCGTTTTGCATATATCCTCAGGATTAATCGGTATCTGATTATATGCCTTCACCAGGTCAATTTTTGTAAATATGGAACTACCTGCCAGTTGGTGAGTAAAATCCTGAATGTGCCTGACGGGATATTTGTCAGGAATTGTCCTAGAATTCAAAGCTCGGTAGTCTCCGCATGGTCTCCACCCATTATCCTTCTTTGGTACCAGGTGCAGAGGTGACGACCATGGACTTTCCGAACGCCGCGCGGTTCCATTCGCCATCATGTCCTCAAACTCCTTCAGAGCAATTTTCTGTCGGTCTGGTGGTAAACGGCGAGGGTGACAAGATACAGGTGGTCCAGACTTTGTCCTGATATAATGCAGCGTGTCATGCTTCACCACCCGATGAGTACCTGCCGGCATAGTAATCTGTGGGTACTTACGTAACAAGTCATGGTACTCACTGTCTCCGCAGACTGCTTTTACTGAAGCGATGTTATCCGCAGCTTTTCCTGCTAATTTAGCCGATGTGGAGAGTGAAGTGAGACCGTCAAGCAGGCAGTGGTTTCGTAAATCCACCAGTAAATTATAAAATTTAAGGAAATCGGCACCAATAATAGGTTTCGATACCTCAGCTACCACAAATCTCCAGGTGTAAGCGCGCCGCAGTCCGATGTCCAGCTGGAGATTGATCCAACCGTAGGTAGGTATTGGCGAACCGTTGGCTGCGTATAGCGTATAATCTGTTTTTGCACGCGGCTGAGTGAGGGCAGACCGCGGATAGACGCACAGATCTGAACCTGTATCAATCAGAAAAGACAGTTTTGTTACACGATCAACAACAAAAAGGCGGCCTGGTTTTGTATGGCAGTCGCTAGCCGCTACTTCCGGCTGCCGCTTGCATTTCCCGCCGACGAACTCGTAGTCTTGAACGTGCATGGCGGGATGCATTGAAAGGCGCGGTCACGGAAACGGGTATGGTACCAACACTGACCGTTGCTACTGTGCGGCCTATGACGTGATTTACTACGATCCCGTCTACCTCTATCTCGTGAAAGCGAACGAGCACGTACCTGTGATCGAAGTGACGCTACCTCACATGTAAGTTCCTCCATCCGCCTCGCGATGTCATCGATCGTGCTTCCAGCGCTTGTACTCGGCTGCACGCTAGCCACGACAGGAACGGGTGGTGCAATATCGTACACTCTATCTGCTAGTTCAGCCACATCCTTCAAGGTCGTATTCATTTGCGTCGCAATCACTGTCTGGATGTTAGTGGGTAGACGACTCGCCCATATAGATCGTAGAAAACTCTCCGATACCGCTCCGTCTGCAAGTTCTTCAAGGCATCGCAAATACTGCGACGGCTTCCGGTCACCCAATTCCTCTCTCGTCACTAACTGCTTGATCCGCGCATCTTGTGACTCCGACAGTCTCTTAATAAGCTCCAGTTTAAGTTTTTGATATTTGTTATCAGCAGGCGGGTTAACTATGATATCTTTCACCTCGGCGGCGTACTGGTGCTCTAGTTGTGCGATGACATAATAAAATTTGGTGATATCTGATGTAATCCCGCTGATAAAAAATTGGCCTTCGACCTGGGCAAACCAGAGCGCGGGCTCTTTAGGCCAAAATGGCGGCATCTTCATGCCCACTCGGCACACGGACTCTTCCGGTTCGGGTTTACCGTCGCGCGACATCTAGTCGTCCGTTATTTCTGCCCTTCGCGTAACCTTCACACGTATTCTTAACGCAGGTCACCAATAAAGGAGCGTATAGGATAAGGAAAAGCTACGCTACACTAGATAAGGCAAAAGAGATAAATAATATAAAACGTGTAGTTTTATAACGAAAATATATTATAGAAAAAGGAAAGCACAAGAAGACAAGTAAGCACAGTAAGAAAGCACAGAAGGTAAGATTACGGAAGGATTACAATAGAATTTAAAAGCGAAAGTCTCAAGAATAAAGAAAGGATAATTAGCGATAGGATGTACGTAATTACGAATAGCCACGGAACGAAATCAAGCGTGCGGTTGTCGCGAGCAGTCAGAAAGGTACTGTCTTAGCAGCTCGGCAAGTGAGCTCCCGACGGCGGCGCGGCCGCCGATCGAGGCGGTAACCGGTTCCGCGAGAATAATGGGTCAGCTGTCGCTTGTACGGACAAGCGGGAGCCGAATAGCTCGCTAGGTGCGCGCACCTGGATTTCGCCCGCATATATAAAATTAATAAACAAAAATAAATAAATAAACCGTGTGGAGAACGATCGCCACAGGCTTATAAGTTTGATGAGTTGAATTTTATTTTAAACCAGTTTTTGTCCGTAGCTTCGTTTGTATAAGCTTTAAAATGTAAGCTCTCAATACTGTATGTATAATGTTAATAATGTAAACAAGTTGTAATTAGTGTATAAGAATTATGATGTAACTTGATGAGAACGGATTTGTGGTAAGAGCGCTTGAAAAATTTCCAAGAAGCACAGGTTCAAATAAATATTAAATAATGCAGGCTATATTATTTTTTTTTTTTAACTTTGAGCGGCGCAATTCAAGGTTGAACTTTGTCTTATAATTGAACTAGTCTAGCTTTGCTTGCGTGGACTTTAAAACGTAAGAAAATCTTACTTTTTACCACAGAAATTTAAATCAACTCCTCTTAGGGTACCAAGAAGAGTTGAATTCTCTACTCTCTATTCTCAAGGATCATGTATAAATGAAAATTTAAGCTTCTAAGCCAATAGTATTAGTTGTACATTGTTTGTCATGAACTCACTCACAACAGGATTTAGATACAAATTCAAATAATTTGATCTCTATATATAATAAGACAGTAAAAATATTTTGTCTGTACATTTAGTAATTTTGACTGAAATGGATAGAGGGACACTTAAAAAAAATAATAGAAAGCAAAAATTTTTTTTTTTAATTTCTTGTCTGTCTGTCTGTCTGTCGATATTTATGTCCACATTTATCTCTGAAAGTACTGAACCGATTTACTTAAAAGTTTCACCAATTGCTTGTTTTAACTCAACTTAACTACTAAAGTTTGGTTCATCAAAATAGGTTCATTAAAAAAAAAGTATCGTCATTTGAATGAACTCAAGGCGTTAGTTTGCCTGCGAATATTATATAGCAATCGCGCTGGTAAGATTCCTGGCTAAAGAATGACGTTCGAAACGTCTTGGTTATATGACTGTTGATAAAAATATATATTTTTGAAGCACTATTATACAATATTTTATACAATAAAGTAAACAAAATTGAATTGTTAGTGGAGATTACCTTCATAAATCATAACAGTTAAGTTTGGTCATTCTGCATGGAATTTATCTAAATTGTAATATTGTCGAATGGTAAATTAAAAGAGTTTTTTTATACATGGTAGAATACAGATTAAGACTATATATATTACTAAGAATATAAAAATGTTTATAGTCTTTTCGAATTTCTACTTAAATCAAAGTATGCGCACGAATTATTATTTTACTAATTAAAACTTAAAATCTAGCAATATTTTATATTCTATTATCAAAGTAAAGAGATACTGCCTATTAATTTTAATATTAAATTTGCTATATATTCCAATATAGGCCTTACAAAATTTATAAGCTTTTGTAGTTTAACAATAAAGGTTGACCTTTGGTAAGAAAAAGTCGTTGATCTGATATTAAATATTTTAAATATTATTTCAGTTATGGAAGGTTCTAGGTTCAAATTAGGGTTGGATAAGACTTATTTTAATATTTTTACTCTCTACTAATTCTAAGTCGCTAGAAAAAGTACAGTGTTAGGTTGCACTACTTTGTCACAAGGTAATTTCAAAATTTTAATTACTTAGCTGCTTTGAGCTGTTCATATAGAAACATTTTATTTATAATGCAAATATTTCTCGGAACTAGAATTAATTTCACGACTACGTATTACATAAGTATTTTAATCTTACGCTTAAAGAAATTCAACCAGCGAGAACCTATTGTCTAGAATCTAGATACTCCGTTTTCACTTACTCCAGTGGAGTCAACGCAACGGCCTTAATAATTATTTAATAAATATATTATTTGTTAAAGTAGCTTCTGGGGGGAACTGTACCTCTAGAGAATGCGTCCCCAAGTTTGCGGATCGGGGAACGCTCGACAGATATGCCGAGTAGTAGGGAAATAAAATACCTCCCACAGACCAAACGGCCGGAGTAGAGAACTCCGTTACCAAATCCCTGCAAAGAGCTTCTTCAAAATATGTAAAGGCGAGGTCTGAGAAGTGTTTTGCGTTCAGGCTGGAACGCTCAGAAAGCATGGTGGCGAAAGAGTCCTGAGCTGGGTCAACGGCAGCGCCTATACTTGAGTACAAAAGTACAGCCTTGGCGTCAGGTGACAACTGGCCATAAAAACATAGTCACAATCTCCTCCTTGTAAATATGAAAAAAAATGCAATATTTATTTTAAATATTGGTAAATGACACAAAAGGTTAAAATAATTTCGGAATAAAACCGTCACAAGATAAAAATGTCCTGACGCCATGCATGCAATATAAAAAAGTTTATATTACCGATAGTACTACCTCTATAAAGGGGCTTCTGTAAGTTCTATTAGATGCCTTTAGAATTGCAAACAGAGATTGGCTTATAAAATAATTGTAGAAGATTACTGTGATTAAATTTAAGAAGAAATCCACTTTAACACAGTTATTTATTTATTAACTTATGTATTTAAAAAAGTTTTTTTTTGTACGACGGCCTAACCGTCGTAACTCAACTGCACACCGCCTGAGTGAAAATGCAAAGCTCGTAAGTTTGATCCCTATTCGGCAAGTGGGAATCGAATAAATGTAAAGCGTTGAATTCCGCTGTTTACAAGGCAATATCTCGAAAATTAAGCCAGCATTGATGCCATATTGGTATAATATACTTCTTTGAAATTGCAATATGCAATTTCTGTATTTTTCTTTCTATATCTTTTATGCTATAAAAATATGAAAATTGAAATTATAATAAAAAAATTACAAACACCTGTTACATTTAAATTCTTTAATATTCGTACATAATTACATTAAAGAATACTTAAATACATTTACTTTGTAGTTAAAGTCCAAAGCTTGACCTACTCTTGTCGCTATATAATTATTTGCCGAATGTAATTCGAATAATTTTCTTTAATTTCCGGTTACAACGGTAAATGCCTTTGGGTATGTTATTTTACTATTCCATTGTTCATTTCTTTTTTATATCTTTTTCCCTTTTATGTGAGGGAGAAAATGTATTGACATCTGATAGATTTACAATGTCTATACATATTAATAAAATTGAAATGTCTGTCTATGACTCTAAAATAATCGTGTTTTTTCAAATATATATTATAGTTATTTACTCCATGCCTCAGTCTGTTTGTCCTGGATAATCTCCTGAAAATCTTAATCATTTTTAATATTTTTTTGACTAAAAGTAAAAGAGGATTACGAAGCAACATATAGTCTACTTTATATCCCGGAATTCCCGCAAGATCAAGATTTATGCGGAAAGAATGCATTTGCCGTGCGCGTACCTACCGCTTGTGTAGATAGATGTGCAATAACTAATCATTTTTATGTTAAATACGACAATTTTTAAGAGCAAATTCAAAGGAAAATTCCAAAAGAATTTTCTATTAAGTGTATCTATATCCTATACTTTTTGTACTTTATGAACGAAACAAGCAACCGCAAATCGGCAGGAAATGAAAATAATTAATTCCCTCGAGTGGGAATTGAACCCACATCCGTCGCGTTAACAGTTTGATATGTTGCTGCTGCTTTAAATGTATGAAACATTTAAATAAAACTTGTAGTTTTCCTAATCAAGAATAATAGGAATTCGTATTTTGCCTTTAGCTTTTAGGAAAAAAGCAATAAAATCGCTTTTTATTTTTAATAACTTATTCTGCTTTTATAAAAACTACCGTTATTTCAATAATTTATACAGACAAAAATAAAATATTTATAGTGCGTTAAAACCGCCGTGGCGCAGCAGCACAGCGTATAACTGTGAAACGCAACGTTTGTGGATTCGATATCCACTCAGGAGAATAAATGATTACCATTTCCTCGTTCTGGTAACAATATAAAGCGCGACGTTAAGTTAGGTCTATCAAAAATCGGACAGAAATTGGGCAACGTAGTGTCTCGATGTCAAATTTCTTTGGTTTACAATACCATATGTAAAAAAATATATAACAAGCAGAACCTAAAGTCTCGCAACTATATTATTCTAATCCCAAAAAAATACAACAAATCGTTATCTATTTTCCAACAACACTTTTAACGTGGCAATTAACGTGAACTAAAACGTTTCATACGTTCGTCGTCATAATTGAATTTCTATTGATCACTACGTCCATAGCCTTTACAGCCCGCGCTGGACTAAATCGTCAACGATGCAATTAAAAGAGGATTTCGTAAGCACCTCACTATTTGATTTGCTAGTTTGTTGATTTGGCTGGTTTTTTTTTGGCAATTTAAATAAAATATAATAAAATGATGTTCAAAAAGAAGAGAATTGTCTAAAAAAAATAAAAAAAAACTTAACTAACTTCACGCTGTATCATCCTCGCTAGTACCTGTCATTCTGTGTATCTCTTCTCTGTGGATTTGATCAGCTCAGCTGATTCTGCATATCCTACGAAGAGATCGCATCTCCACAACAATCATCTTTCTTTCATTCTTCTTCTGTAATACCCACCTTTCGCTACAGTATAACAGAGTCGGCTCCAACACTGCATTGTGTACGACCAAACGAGCAGCTGTGCTGATTTTCACCGTCTCATCAATGCCGCTAAGGCACCATTAAAACTGTTACGGGCAGCAATACGCCTTTCTGCATCTATGTATCTAGTATCTTCCATTTCTACTGAACATACTTACCAAATATACTTCATTCACTTGTTCTAATATCTTACCATTTATATTGATCTTCAATTCCATCTTTTCTGTTTTCTGTCTAATACCAGAACCTTATATTAAAAAAATAATAATATATAATATTGAGACTGTCGTTGCGCAATAGGTTTGTAAGCGTCCACGTCCGCGGTTGTGGACTCGATTTTTTTTCGGGAGAATTAATTATTTAAATTTTCTCATTCTTGCAACAAGACAAAGCGCGGTGCTTAGCTCCGCCATTCAATACGCAAATTGGGCATAACAAAAGTGTATGTTCACAAAATATCCTAATGGTAGTGATTACAGTGCCATATCATTGTAATGTTAGATATTATTAGAAATAAGCACCGTAAATTCCCTTACTTACCGAAAAATAGCTCATGTACTATTACCACTTTGTATGTAAATTGCGTACGCTTGCCCGTAATGTTTCTATTTAAGGATGTAATATATCGTACATTTGGTGCAACAGTTAGATTATTATAAACAGTTAGATTATTAGAATATTTTTAAAAATACAAGTTAGACAGGTCAACTAATACGAGAAGACTGTTCATCATCTTTGTACGCGTTTGGTCTCCAGTTATATTCCGAAAAGTGCAAATACCTCACAATTGCACCAAATCTTCACATACGCACTCATTAAAAAAATCATTGTCTTCAAACAGTCTTATTTTTTATCGATACAGAGATAGAAATCACGAACATGAAAATAGAATAACAAAAATATATAGTGTTAATAGAGATAAAACTATATATTTTTGTTATTGTAACGTTTTAATTGAACTAAGGACCCAAGCTTTTTAGTTCCACTACTGTGTCATAGCATCATCGATACTGTGTTTTCGAAGGTCAAATG
Source organism: Heliconius himera (assembly GCA_021202915.1). NCBI lineage: Eukaryota > Metazoa > Arthropoda > Insecta > Lepidoptera > Nymphalidae > Heliconius > Heliconius himera. The sequence continues at coordinate 48,406 of JAJHJA010001037.1, forward strand.
AGGTCTCCCCTTGCCTCTCTTACCACTCACTCTTGGTCATAAATATATTTAGAAAATTTTCTTCCATGGTCCTCACGTTTCTCTAACCGATATATAATAAATAGCATCCATACCAGCACTGCATAGAATACAGCCAAATAAAGCTGTGCTGGCGTTTCGCTGTCTTATCAATGCAGCTAATGCACCGTTAATTATGTTACCAGAGGCCAGTCGTGGCGCAGCGGCACGAGGTGTGACTGTAAAACCGAATGGTTGTGGGTTCGATCCCTACTCGAGGAGATGAAACATTTATTATAAATTTATATTTTTATTGCTTTACTCTGGTGTCGAGGTTAAGCGCGGCGTTGAGTTCTGCCACTCAACACGCAGTGCCTCCAGAATTCGGCAGAAAGTGGGGAACGGAGGGTCTTAACACTAGGTTTCCTCTGCCTACCCTGCTGTGTGCGGGATACAGCGTGAAGCAGAAAAAAAATATTTACCAACGGTTAAACGCCTTCTGTCTCTACTAAACATACTTCTCAGACATTCTCTTCTATTTGGCATTGATTTCCGCTACTCAAAACGCAATACCCTTCAGAATTTGGTGGGAAATGGGGAATCGAGTGTCTTAACAGTAGACTCCCTATGCCTGCCTCAAGTAATTATTACAATGCTTTACAAAAACATTCCTAATATTTGTAATAAATGTTGGTACAATATTTCCTAAAGACCGTAATTAGGATTGTATGTAGCGATGCCTCGAATTCAACGACCATAATAATAGCTTTAATAAAACCTAATTGTCTTGTGGTGAGTAGCGCAGTGTAAATATTATACTGATTTAAATAAAATATATAGCAGGTTGGAATTTATTAATGGGATAGAATTATATTCAGATACTATTATAGCGCAGCGGTTTAATGATTAACTGTAAATGGTAGTGTTGATTTAAGTCTGGAAAAGAACGGCGTTGAGTTACGTCAATCTAATTATTTTTTTAAATATATAATTTTTTTAATTTCTTTACTCTCTAGTATCGATATTGTATATCAAATACCGTTCCTTCACAACTGGACTTAATGATCGTGTCTTCCCATGAACGAGTCGTTACTTTCGGCCAATTGTGTGCTGAAGCTTTTTCTTACCATGATCTCGTATACTTAACCTATAAAATTCGCACACTAAAAATCAAGCCCACGGTTATCATGCGTAGAAGCTTCAAAAATTTTAATAACGAGAGTTTCTTGAAAAGCTTAAGCCAGATAGATTGGGATAGCGTGTTCAATGCTCCAAGCACCGATGACAAAATCAATATATTTAACTCGCTTCTTATTGAACTTTTTGATATTCATGCTCCTCTTAGACCCGTAAAACTTAAACATCTTCCCGCTCCATGGCTCACAGACGATATTAAAAAACTCATGGCAAAGAGGAACTCTGCCAAGTCTAAATACAAAAGAAACTGCACTGAAGAAAACCTTATTAGGTTCAAAACACTACGGAACCGATGTAGTAAGACTTGCAGAGATGCACAACGTAAATTTATCCATTCCACTATTGAAAATAGCAGCCCTGCTAAAGTGTGGAAATTCCTAGATGCAATGGGTATTGGGCGTAGACGGAAAACTGTTAATATAAACGAAAAGACAAATCTTGATGAAATTAAGAAACACTTTTCAAATATCAATTTACTAAATCATGAAACTAAAACCGACACTATTAAGTCGATACCTGACATCCCCTGTCCCTCTCCTTTTTATTTCTCCTCTGTTTCTACTGATGATGTGAAGAAGCATGTGTTGGCCATTAAATCCGATGCTACTGGTAGTGATCAAGTCAGTCGAAAAATGATTCTCTTAACCCTCAATCCTGTACTTCCTGTCCTATGTCACATCTTCAACCATTCCCTTTGTTCAAACTCTTTCCCCAATACCTGGCGCCAAGCAATAGTTATTCCTATTCCTAAGGTACCTAATCCTTTATCCTTTTCTGACTATCGCCCTATCTCTATTCTCCCATTTCTGTCAAAAGTGTTAGAGCGTATAGTCCATCAACAACTCTCATCCTTCTTAGCTTTAAATAAAATCCTATCCCCCTTCCAATCTGGATTTCGTCCTGGACACAGCACTGTTACGGCATTAAATAAAGTAAATGACGACATTAGGTTGGGTATCGATAATCAGCAAATTACTATTCTTGCACTACTGGACTTTTCTAATGCTTTTAATTCTGTTGATTTTGATATCCTCCTAGCAATCCTCAAGTCTATTAATATATCTTCAGAGGCTATTGAATGGTTTTACTCCTATCTACATGAACGAGAGCAAGTTATTCGTATTAACGATCAACAATCATCCGCATGTCGTCTTAGTGCTGGTGTTCCGCAGGGTGGCGTCCTCTCCCCTCTCCTTTTTCCTATTTTCATTAACTCCGTTACTAAACTCCTATCCCTTTCCTTCCATTTATACGCCGATGACTTACAGATTTATGTGACCACGGACGTGGATGACATTGCGAAAGCTATTAATCTAGTAAATTCCAATCTACATAAAATCAGTTTCTGGAGCAAGTCATTTGGGCTCACAATAAATCCTAAAAAGTCACAGGTGTGTTTCCTCGGCAGTCGTCAACAATTATCTAAATTAAATTTCCCTTCCTATCCTCCTATTATCTTTGACAATTGCAAGCTGGAATGCAGCAACACTGTTAAAAATCTGGGTATCAGGATGGACAGCACTCTATCCTGGGCTCCTCACATCTCTGAACTGAGCCGCAAGATGTACTACACTATGGGTAGGCTAAAGAGATGGAAAAATCTTTTGCCTATCCAAACCAAGATTTCCTTGGCGTCCTCGCTCTTGCTACCTATATTAGACTATGCTGACACCTGTTACCTAGATGTTTCGCAACAATTGCTCATTACACTTGAACGCCTACAAAACCTGGTTATTAGATTCATTTTCGGACTGAAGAAATTTGATCATATCAGCCAGTATCGCGTTAGGCTGCAATGGCTTTCCGTATAAAACCGTCGGAACCTCCACACTGTCACTCTCCTCTATTCCATCCTTTTCCATCCCGATACTCCTTCCTACCTTAAGGAACGCTTTTCCTTCCTTGGCTCCAACTCCTCTATTCCTTTCAGTCTCCGCTCGAAAAGTGATAACGTGCTCGAGATCCCACTGTGCCGCACTCACTGCTACAGTAAATCTTTTACTGTAGAAGCGGTTAAATTATGGAATGCGTTACCACGAGAAGTGAGACAATCGACTTCGATAAATATCTTCAAGCATAAAGCTAAGCATTATTATCTTCGGAAGTAGTTTATGTATGCCTACATGTATTATTATCATTTATTTTATTTATTTTTTCCTACTTGTATATATATTTAATATATATTTAATGTTTATATGTATATTATATATATGGATATGTATCTATATTATATAAGTATGATATGCATTGTATGTATAGGTTTTATATATTTATATATACATATATTTATATTTATATATATATATATATATATATATATATATATATATATATATATATATATATATTTAATTAAGTTTATTCACGTCACTTTGCACCACATTATGCCCTTACTTTTAGATGTATCTTATCCTAAGATTGGTTGCCTGGAAGAGATCACTTTCAGTGATAAGGCCGCCTTTGTGCATATTTTAACCTAAAATTTTGATGTAATCAATCCTGTTAAAGTGTGCAATAAAGACTTTTTATCTTATCTTATCTTATCTTGGTTACGTATAGATTCCTATACGACACCTACCCATCACGCCGCTATGACGCGATAGCGTCATCAATTCTTATTATTCTACCCTGCAACTTATTTGGGAACGATGATATAAAAGGCTGCACGGGCGTTGTACGTTGAGTCTTGGCTCTGGTGTGGGTCGGAGCACTACTCGTGCTGCACCACTGGCTAACCTCGACTATTTGGACAATTAATTAATTGTTATTTTAATTATAAATGTGGTTAAGACCTATTTATAATTATCTACGTGAAGTCTTGGCTCTGGTGTGGTTCAGAGTACTACTCGTACTCTGCCACATAACCTCGACTATTCGGGTAATTGATTATTTAGTTAATCAATTATTATCGTAGTTATGAATGTGGTTAACACCTATTTGTATTTGCTTACTTTAGAAATCATTCAGTTATTTATGCCTTCAGCTACTATTTGAAACTACCTTGCTAAAAGTATTTATGTTAAAATTGCTTTTTGTACATATGTCATGTGTTCACATGTGAGTAGAACCGAAGGCCAGGACATGGTCTTGTGTTCTGCTCGTTTAACGCTCACCACGCGGCTTTGTCTCCAACATCAGACGCAGTAACTTGTATGGGTACGAGTTATTACTATCCCACTCCTGTTACCTAAATTAAGTGGGATGAAGATCTCACAATTAAACTTCTGTTTAGTTTATTTACATTACTTTGTTGAACTACCGTTTATTTCATTTTTAACTTTGACTTTGTGTGTGATTATTGTGATAGTGGTGTTCTTATATTAATTTAGCCTTAAAAAAACCTTAAAAAAATAGCTAAATAAAACAATAAAAATATAAATAATAATATATTTTATATTATTTTATATAAAAATTTTATAATACATAAAAAATATATAAAAAAAATATAAGAGAGTATAGAAAAAAAAAAGAAAATAAAAAGGAGTTCGCAGAGTTCGCAGAGTTCGGAGAGTCGGGAGAGTTGGGAGGGAGAGTTGGGAAAACCATCATAGGATAGGATTCTAATTACATAATAATGTATACAAGTCCAAAATGAATTCTAATATAAATAAAAAATAAAAAAGAATTTAAATAAAAGAGATTTATTTATGCTGTAGGCATAAAAAAAAATCTAAATCCCAGAGCACCTGCACCATGCACCTGAAAACCTAGTTTTAAGACACTCCGTTCCCATTATGACACTTCCGTCTACCACTTTCCGCCGAAGACCATTGAGTGGCAAAATAAGAGCGAAAAATTAAAATTATAAACTTTTCATTCTCCCCAGTGGGCATCGAACCCACTATTGTCGCGTTTAGAGTAGTATACCTATGCATTATATTTTTATTTTTATCCATATTTATATCATAAATTCGAAAGTAACTCTGTCTGTCCGTGATCATCAAGGCTTAACCGCTGATCCGATTGTGATAAAATTTCAAATAGAGTTACTCAAGCGCCTTGGAACGAATATGACATATTTATAATATTTTCGATATATATTATTAAAAATACCTTACCATTTGATGTGTAAATTTTTGCCTGACATGTGAATAACAACCGTCGCAAAGCAACCGTTGTTAAGTAACAAGGATTTACGTTGTTTTAATAAAAGCTCGGCCTAAATGTTCTTGATGTTGCTTGTTCTCCTTATGAGACACATAAAAGTAATGTTCTACAAATTTAATTTATTATCTTTAATATTGCTCGGGTATTTTTTCTAATATGAAGAATTTTATTTCTCTTAGGCTTCTATTGAAAACTGAAAAGAATTTCATAAATATATATAATAAATATTCGTAAGCGAGCGACGCAGCGCGAGTTGGCTAGTATATTATATATTTTTTAAACATTTTTAAAGTGTTACTTAGGAAAGAAAAATACTTATTTAGAAAACGGTCGGTTTCCAGGAGGCGCGGGTTCGAGTCCCGCTGCCTTCAAATTTTTATACGTTTTCTAAATAAGTATAATATATTATATATTTCATTTATATAAATTCTTTTTCCTTCATTTATTTTCGCTATTCAAAAAAGGTCTCAAAATGGGTCGCGAAACAGTGCGACGCTGAAAAGTCATAAATGAAAGAATATTTTCTTTCGTCTTTTTGCACACAAATTATATTTAAATTTAAATATCACAAGAAATATATTCATTTGAAAAATAAAACAATAAGCTAATTTTGTGTAACATTTGTAAGCAATAGGTTTTTCTTTCTTTTTCATCCAATTACATAATAAGGAAGCACAATACAAGACCTCGGTTGACCTTTAAAAACATAGTGTCATGTAAAATGCCTCCAGACTCGCATGGATGGAGAGATTGTTCACAGTGGACAAACATGCAGACAGTAAAGCCTGGCTCTGTTCAGCAATACAAACACCATGTTTCAAGAATTTGGCGGAAAGTGGATAATAGAAGTGGTGTAATATAGAACAGTGTCTTGACACTAGACTCCCAGGTTCCTTCTGCTTAACCTGTTATGTGTGAAATATAGAGTGAAGCTTAAGAATTTAACTATCTATTTAACTTTCTCCTTTCATCCATATAAACTATATATAAGTAAATTTTATGATTCGTTTCTTATGATTTATTTGATAATGAGGTATGATTTAAATATTATTTAAATTAGTAACAATACATTTTTTACAGTTTAAAATTAATTTTAAACCAGTTGAAAGGAAGTAAAGGAGGTTATCGACGGGTTTTTTTTAATGTATGTTACCTTAGATTTTTTGTCTGGGTGAAACGATTTTGACAATTCTTTTTTTATGGTGCTTTGCGTGTGGTATACTTTGATCCATTTCTGACAAGGTATCCATAATAAAAATCACACAAGTCTTTGCATTAAGCATGTATGCGATAAATGAAAGAATAATTCAATGTTCCGCCAACTTCCGATTCTGATTTCTTATTGGAAAGGATACACTTGAAAGGTAGTTTGATGAAAGTTTGATTAGGTTCTAATTATGAGAACCATTTAATATTGGAGAATTCGATTTTTGTTATTTTTTTTTTTTTATAATTATCTCCAATGTTGAATGCGGTATTCACGTTAAAAGTTATATAGATACCAGTCGTGGCGTACATTCTTCAGATTTCATCGGAAAGTAGGGAACGAAATGTCTTAACACTAGGTTCCCTTTGCCTACCTTGGTGTGTGCGGGATGCAGCGTGACGCTGAGGAATTAATTATTGTTATTTTATTACTCTGAGAGAAAGTACGGCCTTCAGTTCCACCAGTCAACACTTTCTGGTGAATCTGGTGGATAATTGTTAACTGGCATAATACAAGGTTCTCGAGTTCTCTAAGGACAAACATATATGCACTAACAAACTTTAGCACACGTGCTTACTAGCTAATTCCAACAATATAACATAATATATTTACATGTAAAACTAATATAATAACCTTTCTTGAAGTCGGTTACAAATATTGAATTACAATCAGAAAATGTGTTTTGTTTCTACTATTTCCCCCATTTCCTATATTATATAATTAATGTAGATATGTAATATCTTATATGACATATTATATTATTATTTCTCCTGCCATGTCATCCTCCAGGCTGGCGTGACACGCGTCATTATTTTCCTTAATGAATGAAGTAATAATGACAGTCATCTTGGTGCGAGAATAAAAAATAAAGGGGATGTAGAAATAAAATAAAATTTGTATATTAATACAAATTTCTTCGATCTTGTGTGGTGTAGTGTTTATTTTATATTTATTTTGTAATTATATATTTTTAAGGTTTTTGAAGTGTTCCACAGCGCATTCAGAAGGCGCGATAATGATGTTTGTGTTTTTTTATGTAGCGGTTCAATTCCCGCTACATAAAAAAATTCTATGTTTAAAAAATACTTAATTATGTCAGGTCAAATAAAAGTTACTGAGGTCAATTTTGGCGCAGGAATACAAGTCAGAGAGATGCAACTCTAAGCATAATATAGCGACAGGGTGTGAATTCGATTCCCACTTGAGGAAATGAAATATTTAATATTTTCATTTCCTTACTCTGGTAACGAGGCAGAGCTGAGGTCCGCCACTCAGCACGCAATACTTCAAGAATTCAGCGTTAAAGTGACAAACGGACGTGTATGATTGGGCATAGAGTGTCTTAATACCAGGACCCCAGGTTTCCTTTACCTATCCTGCAATGTATGGGTTATTGAAGAAGCTAAATATCTCAGTGTATGAGAAAAAGACTACTTACATCTACAAACTTTTGATCTCATGGAATATTTGAAAAAGTTCAAATATGTGTTTATTGCATCAAAATGGGCGATTTGTGTATGTATTTAATAGTTAATTGTATTGACTAAACTTTGGAAATAATGTAATTTAATGAAATTACTACTACTGGTCGAATGATTAGGTATATCTTTCTGTATAAGAGGTAAGTTTTATTGAGCAGATCCCAGCTGCGAGTTATAAAATGTTCTGTTGCGTCCCGCGACCCAGTATGCAGTAGGCGTGCTATAATAAAAAATATACAATCAGGGAAATAAAACATTTAATTTACATATATTAAATATTTTATTCCCCGAGTAGGAATCAAACCCACAACCGTCGCACTTACAATCGCACGCTTGTGACTCTGCGTCACGATGACCTTATTTATATTATTATTTACTTATATTCCATGTCATTCATCTTTTTTCATACAAAATAAAACTTTTTTATGTAAAATAATACAAAGATAACAACAGCTTAATGAATGATAATCCGCGTTTAGCGTCCACAAATAAAGCGACTTATCTCCTCCTCTTGTACTTAGTGCTCTGATTTGTTACATGATTTTCCTTTGTAAATCTGTAATGTACATTTTGTGATATTTTGAAGAAAACATCCTAATGATCTTATTAGATTTATTATATTTATATTTTTTATTCCAAGTTGCTACTGCTTATATACAGGTAATTAGGTAAAGAGAACCCTCTTCAGAGGGTGCCCTGACTAATATCTGTCCGATATTTGTTCTTGGGCATACGGGTACGCGACCCCGGATTAAAAGAAAGGGACACCACATTTATGGACTGGACGAAGGTTATAATAAGTGGTGGATCCTCGAGCCACCACTTATTATAACCTTCGTCCAGTCCATAAATGTGGTGTCCCTTTCTTTTAATCCCCCTCCTTTTTCCTACCCTCTCCTTCTACCCATCCGTCCCCCCTTTCTATCTGTCCTATTCCTATCCCCCCCGGTTTCCCCCCACAAAGGAGTTTTGGAGGTCAGATGGCAGTCGCTCCATTTAAAAACCGATATCCGCCGCTATAATGGAAAGTTCGATTTTGAAACTGGGTACGGCTAGGGCGTCGCCGCTAAACGACGCGCAGGCACATCGCCCTACACCTGCGATAAGTGGGCAAGGGCTACCGTGTCAAGTACGGGCACGGCTAAAGACGCAAGTACCCAGACGGAAACTCCGCTTTGCAACGTGGAATATTGGCTCTCTAAACGATGCAGAGAACTCGCAGATGTACTCATGAGACGTCGGGTCCAGTGCGCTTTCCTCCAGGAAACTCGCTGGAAGGGCAATAAGTCCCGTAACATCGGACAGGGTTACCGGCTTATATACACTGGGTCACCTTCCGGTAGAAACGGTGTGGCGGTAGTGCTTTCTGAAGAGCTTCAGAATGGGCTCCTTGAAGTTGACCGTCGCTGCGACCGCTTGATGCGAGTAAGGGTACTGATTGAGGGCGTTACCACAAACTTAATCAGTGCCTATGCTCCCCAGGCGGGATGTAGCGCGTCCGAAAAGGAGACATTCTGGGAGCAGTATGAAGAGGTGCTACTTGCTATCTCTACTCGTCTACCGAAGTGGTCTTAGTTGGGGGGGACTTGAACGGGCACGTTGGTAAGGCTGCTGAGCCGTATGAACGTGTTCATGGGGGTTTTGGACACGGTCTTCGCAATACAGAGGGAGAAAATATTCTCAGAACCTGTATTGCGTCTGATCTGGCCGTTGTGAATACGTTCTTCCAAAAGAATCCTCAGCACCTTATCACGTATAAGAGCGGGTCCCACTCAACTCAAATAGACTACTTATTGACCAGACGGTGTCATATGGGCAGGGTAACTAACTGCAAGGTCATTCCAGGCGAAAGCCTCACGGCCCAACATCGTCTTCTTGTCATGGACTTTAACGTCATTCCGAAGAAGAAAGTAGCCGAGAAACGTAGGCCCCGGATCAAGTGGTGGTTGCTGAATGGACCGATGCAGATCGACTTCCTGGCAGAGGTGAAAAGTCATAATCTTTCGGCTAACACCGAGACTGCTCAGGATGCTTGGGATCGAGCTCAATCGGCAATCATTGCGGCGGGCAGGCGAGTTCTTGGCCTTTCTAGGGGAGGACGCGTCATCGACAGGGAGACATGGTGGTGGAATGACAAGGTGCAGGAGGTGACTCGTGAAAAGAAGGATGCCTTTAAGAAGTGGCAGCAATCCAACTCTCCTGAAGACAGACTGGAGTACATAGTAGCTAAACGTGCCTGTAAAAGAACTGTAGCCAGAGCCCGCAGTGAGAGTTTGTCACCATTGTATGATAAACTTGAAACTGTGGAGGGGCAGAAGTTCATTTACAAGCTGGCACGTTCCCGAGATGAAGCGACGCAAGATATCACAAAATGTCTTTGCGTCAGAGATTCCCAGGGCACGCTGCTCTGTAGTCATGCCTCTGTGAAGGAGAGATGGAGAAGCTACTTCCAGGAGTTGCTGAATACTCAGCACCCATGCAATCTTCATCACGACCCACCGCCTAACCTCGGACTTATTGCCACAATAACCCTTGACGAAACTCGTATGAGTCATACCATGAAGCTCTTCGAGCGCATGATCGACCTCAGGCTCCGCCGCGAGTGTACTATCTCTAAGTCTCAATATGGATTTCAGCCAGGATCGGGCACTATGGACGCCGTTTTCGCCCTCAGAACATTGATGGAGGCATACAGGGAAAAAAGGAGAGCTCTGCATGTGGCCTTTTTAGATCTGCAGAAGGCCTTTGACTGTGTGCCTCGTCAGTGCATCTGGTGGGCATTGCGATCCAAAGGGATCCCTGAGGCGTATATTGAGATTATCAGGGACATGTACCACGATTCCGCTTCTATGGTTAGGACTGCTGTTGGCGACACTAAACCCTTCCAGATTACAGTAGGGGTTCACCAGGGCTCGGCTCTTAGTCCGTTCTTATTCAATGTGGTGCTCGATACTGTCTCGGCTCACATCCAAGACCAGCCTCCATGGCTGATGATGTATGTCGATGATATAGCACTCATTGACGAGAACCGACTGACGCTGGAGCGTAAAGTGAACCTGTGGAAGGGTACGCTTGAGAACGGTGGTCTTAAACTAAATGTGTCGAAGACCGAGTACATGACCTGCGGGAGCCCGGACTCGAGCACTATCCTTATAGGTCCTGAACCAGCCGTTAAGTCGGAAAAGTTCAGGTACCTTGGATCCGTCATGCACGAGTCTGGAGGCATCGATCACGATGTCCATAGCCGGATAAGCGCTGCTTGGGCCAAATGGCGGGAGGTCACTGGTGTGGTCTGCGATCGCAGGATACCGCCCAAACTCAAGGGTCTGATATACAAGAGCATCATCCGACCGGTTCTTTTATACGGCAGCGAATGTTGGCCAGCACTATCTCGGCACACTCAGGAGCTTCACGTCACGGAAATGAAGATGCTGAGGTGGATGTGCGGCGTAACGCGGTCTGACCGCATACGCAACACATTCATTCGAGGTAGTCTTGGAGTCCGTGACGTAGCGGATAAGCTCCAAGAGCGTCGCCTGAGATGGTTTGGTCACGTTACGCGCCGGCCTAGGAACTATGTCGGATGCAAGTGCCTTACTATGTCAGTCCCTGGAGTGAGACCTCTCGGACGCCCAAGGAAGCGCTGGTTGGATGTCGTGATGCAGGATATGAGAGCCAATGGTCTAACCACCCAGGACGCTAAAGACCGTGCAAAGTGGAGTAGATTGAGCAGGAAGGCAGACCCTGGCAAATAGCCGGGATAATTGCCAGGAAGAAGAAGAAGAACCCAATGGAGGAAAAAACTTAGCTGTGGTTGTGTCTTGGACGCGGCCATTTATTGTACGTGAGTAGGTTTATGTAATTATATTTATTTAAATAACGTAAAGTAGAGATGTCTTTTGAGTGCGCAATCAAGCTTTGTGCATTAATGATGGCTTATCCAAATCCACTATTACAAAACTTTTTTACTTTGACGACTAGTGTCGGCGTCAATCTCTGGTCATCTCATATCTCTCTAACTATAGGAGATGCCTGACTAAAGCAGTGATAGAACTTGAAATCTTCTCAGATAATAATCGTGTAAACTGTAAAGGCTACCTAACGACGTGACGCGATTTATTTTACACGTTCCGCACAGTCAAACTATGTTGTTGGCGCAGAAATCATAGATGCAAAATAACCTCTAAATGTCTTCATTTTCCCCTTCACCGCGCGCGATATGTCACTGTTCTCGATGATTGTAATATTTTTTTTGATTCTTTAGCTATCCAGTGGTATCATTTTATTTTCGAAACTACAAGGCCAAACTCTATGCCCCGATTTTGTTATTATTAGATTTTTATGGATTGTCCCCGTATGGTAGCAAATAGTAAATTTATAGACGTACGAGTATTCACGGCAAAAATCAGAAAAGTGAAAATTTGTAGACAATTACTTATAAAAAAACATTACATACATATATTTATTGTTCGTTTCATACAAAATGAGTGTATAAGCCGCAAATCTAAATTTGTCAACTTTTATTGTACTTCTCGTCGACCTTGAAATTGTTACGGAACCCGCGATGGTCGATTCCGACTTGCACTTGCACCACTTGTCCGGTTCTAACAATACCCAAATATGCTCATATTTTGTCAAAAATGATGTTATAGTCTCTCTTTTTTACCCAAAAATATAAAATTTGTATGAAAATAAAACCTCCTTATATTCACGTTCAGCCAAGGATAAAGGAAAAACAAAGTTTGGAGGGTCCTTTACGAACTGGAACATATGAAACTATAGAGATCGAGAAGGATTCTTAAGGGAAAAATGATGACCGTGACCCTTACTACCTATAACTCTTCGAGTATTACCAAGTCATTCACTTGTACAACCTAAATAACATTTTTAGATACAAATAAATATAGGTTCCCTTATATTTGAGGGAACATAATTAATGGTCCAATTAAATATACAAATAAATAAGCGGCACTATTAAATTGAATTTGAATGTTTTTCTTCGCCTGTATCTCGCACATAGCAAGATAGGAAAGTCTAGATTGTGATGTCTGTAGATTTTAATTTAACTTTCTATAATATTTACATTTAATTATATTACACGCCATATTAGGATAAGCTAAAAGAAAAAAAAAGCTAAAAGAAAAGATAAAGATCATACTGAATTACAACTATTATTTATCTATTTATTCGGAACAGTCATAAAATAAAAAACGATATAGATATACCATATATACATATTTTAGGGATCAACCTGACTGCTTCAAGTAGCTTCAAGTGCTGGAGTTACTAACTTGTAACTTGTTGACCGTCGGGTCCGATATAAACTTGTGGCTTAGATATATACATATATACTTACATGAAACTTGATATATACACAAGATATATACGTTATATGTATTTATACCAAATTCCTTCTTATATTTTGTTTTGAAGCTTTACGCTTTATATAACACATTTTTAAGACGCTCTGTTTCCAATAAAAACCATTCCGTTCCCCACTTTTGGCTGAATTCTGAAGGTATTGAGCGTTGATCGGAACTCAACGCCGCGCTTTGCCTCGTCACTAGAACGAAGAAGGAAAAATATTAAATATTTCATTAACTTTCTTAAGAAAGTTACACAAACATAAGTTTGTATAAAAAGTATTATATTATTTTATATTGGTTAAGATTTCTTAATAAGTTTCTTCAGTTCGTTGGCATAATTACAACCGAACTGAAGATATTTCAAAGAGCAACTCAGTTATCGATGAAATAAAGTGCACTCGAGTGTTTAAGTACGAAGCTAAAGATCATTAAGAAACAGACGGGGATCTGTCTCGGTTAAATTAACTAATAAATATATTTTACGGTTAAATGATTTTAACTTATTGGTTAACTAGCGGCCCGCCCACGGCTTCGCCCGCTTAAAATACATGATTATTGATTTAAGCAGAATTGATTGACAACTATAATAAAATAAAATAAATAAATAAATCAGCTTCACGCTGTATCCCGGCACACGGCAGGGTAGGCAGAGGGAACCTAGTGTTCTAAAATAACTGTAATGTTTGCATATTAACTCCTGTTTGCATATTATTAGATAAATGAATAATTGGTAAATATGTAGTTATTACAGAGTACACGTAGAAAGGATGTTTTTAGGCATTTTTATATAGATTTATTTCAAACGAACGAACGAACCAAAAAATCTATGTATTTACTTGATATTTCTTTGAAGATCAAATCGTTCTTTATCTCTGTGTTGAATTAATTACGATTTAAACTTTACTGTTATGATTTATGAAGGTAATCTCTACTAACAATTCAATTTTGTTTACTTAAAATAAATAAATCAGCTTCACGCTGTATCCCGCACATAGCAGGGTAGGCAGAGGGACCCTAGTGTTAAGACACTCCGTTCCCCACTTTCTGCCGAATTCTGGAGGCATTGCTTGTTGAGTGGCAGAACTCAACGCCGCGCTTAACCTCGCCACCAGAACGAAGAAATGGAAATATAAATTTAAGTTAATATTTCATCTCCTCGAGTGGGGATCGAACCCACAACCAGTTGGTTTTACAGTCACACTTCTTGCCGCTGCGCCACGACTGGCCTTGTTTACTTTATTGTATAAAATATTGTATAATAGTGCTTCAAAAATATATATTTTTATCAACAGTCATATAATCAAGACGGTTCGAATGTCATTCTTTAGCCAGGGTCATACCAGCGCGATTTCTATATAACATTCGCTGGCAACCTAATGCCTTGAGTTCATTCAAATGACGATAACTTTTTTTTTAATGAACCGATTTTGATGAACCAAACTTTAGAACCTTAATTGAGTTAAAACAAAGCAATTGGTGAAATTTCCAAGTAAATCGGTTCAGTAGTTTCAGAGAAAAATGCGGACAACAATATGTCGACAGACAGACAGACAGACAGACAGACAGACAGACAGACAGACAGACAGACAGACAGACAAGAAATTCAAAAAAAATCTTTTTGCTTTCTATTAGTCTTTTTAAGTGTCCCTCTATCCATTTCAGTCAAAATTACTAAATGTACAGACAAAATATTTTTACTGTCTTATTATATATAGAGATTATGACGTTGATTAGTTTCAAATTGAGGCCACTGTGACGCACCGGTATAGCATCTGACTGTAAACGTGACGGTAGTAGGGTCGATTTCCACTTAGAGGGAATGAATTATTTTCATTTTCTTGCTCTGGTAACAAGACAAGGCATTTAGTTGCGTCACTAAACACGCATTGGTTTTTTTAGGTTTCACGTTTTATCCCGTATTTTAGAATAGGAAGAGGGAACTAGTGTCTAGACCGTCCTCCTTTTTTTACCTTAAACCCTAAAAATATTGATAAAATCCATTGAGCATTCAACATTTTTAGATGCAAAGTTACGAATAAATAAACTAGGCCGATCACCATTATCACGCTAATGCAGCAGATACATGGTAAAAAATAGTATTTTTTCTACTGTACCTCCTTAGGTACCCTTGTACAAGGTTAAGTTTACTTATAATAAAAAAAACCAGTTATTCTTCGAACCTTCTGCATCGAAAGCTTTACAAAGATTTTCGATGAAACATTTCAAATTAATATTTCGTTTTTACAAAGAAACATGATGGCCGTTTTGTGTCGCTGCGCTCTCATTTACACTTTGAACTGAAACGAAAATGAAATGAAAACATTGATGAGACTTTTACAGGTACTAGATAGTACCAAAAATATTTTTATACTTCTTTTTACAAGCTAGAGGCAGTCGTGGCCCAGGGGCACAAGGGTGCAAATGTAACGCGACGGTTATTGGTTTGATCATAAATGAAATGAAATATTTATTTAAATTTATTTTTGCATTTCTTCGCTCTGATGTCGAGGTAAAGTGCGGCGTTGAGATCCGCCACTCAACACGTAGTACCTCCTAAATTCGGGATAAAATGAGGTACAGAGTGTCTTAGCAAGCTAGGTTCCCTCTGCCTACCCTGCTGTGTGAAGCTGATTTAATTTAATTTAATTTTTTTACAAGCTTTTATTTAACTTGCCGTATGAGTGACATAAGTTAGATATCGCACATGAATCTTTTCTCTTAATATCTACACTCAAGAGTTTCTTTTAGATTAATGTTTTCTCCATACACATGTATAGATATATATGGTTTTTTTCTTGCGTGGTACAAAAATAAATGAAAAATAAATATTAATTCTCTAAAAGGTGAACACTTTAATATTGCCTTTACATTCAGATGTCTATCCACTGCACTACGACGATCTTAAATTATTTTTATGGTATATGTATAAGATATTATATTTGTTCCTTCAAATGCAAAGGCAAAGAGAGCCAATCCATATATTACTTCGTTCTCCATTTTCATTCAAGTTTAATGTCATTATTCATTTGAATAATAAAGTATTCATTGTTTGAATATCGAGAAACTTTTAAACATAAAAGCAAAACCGGATTTGAAGGAAAATTGTAGAAAAAAATCCAAAGTCATGTAGATATAACACGTTTTACGGAATAAATTGTAGCAATTCTTTTTCTTTATATATTTTGTGGATACATAAAAAATCTCAATTCAAACATTCATACAAATTAGAACAATAAAGTATGTGTATACTACCATTATTTCTTAAAATTTTAATCCAGCTGCTTGGGCCTCTTTATTTGAATTAAATATTTGCTTCAATCTGAGTGGACCTGTCGAGTGTTCTCTACAGTTTTGCGCCTCTTGCGTTATTTCAAGTGATCTTCCTATAGGAGAAGTTTTCTTTGAATATTGATGAGGCCACGTGGCATTTGGATATAAGTCACTAACATTGTTTACACACGCTACGGTTATATATGGGTATGTATGGAATTATTAATATTATTTCTAGTCCTAGGTAAACTCCTATTGTTGAAATAGTATAAAAATCACCTACTTCGCATCTTAGCTATTTAGAAAGATGAAAAAATAGGACATTTTTTTGTATTCTGCTGTACACGACGATTTCAATGACCAATTACTCCGTACAGAATTATTTAGCTAAATTGTATATAAAGAAGACACACCACATTTTATAAGAAGTCATTAGAACCTACAACTCTCTTCTAGTTCGTCTACTACTGAATAAGAAACATATTATACAATTATTAATACAATTTAACCGATTTTAATCCTTATGTATCAAAACACAATACGGGATACGGACCAATTTCCTATGCTTAAGTATTTTTCAGTCGATAAAGTCGAACGACAACTAGCCTATCAAAAGCAGCACGAAATTTTGCCCGTGACCTCAAATATCAGAACTCACGATGTATACTCTTACCACCCGTATTATATTGCTTTTATGCACCCGTGGGCGACCACCTGTTACACAATATTGTTACACAATGTAGCGGTGGTACTTAAATTTAAAAATCAGTGGTAATATACCGAATTTGGTATTTTTTTCATTTGTGTTTTGTAATGATATCTATGGAACTACCATGTCTGCCGCAGTGGATTAGCTATTTCTAATATACAATATGTAAATATGTATGTTAATACATGTTATGTTTATATTAATATTAGATAAAGGTAAATTTTTAAAAACTTGGCGAAAAGTAAGGAATGAGAATATCTTAACACGGCTTGTAAGTCCCTTCTGTTGTCTCTGCTATGTGCGGCTTACAGCGTGAACCAAAAAAAATTTACACACTACATGTTTATGATTTTTTTTTATAATATTGTTGTGAAACTTAGCAGTTATAATATGTTAGGTAATAGTTAGACACGTAATAATGTGATATCGCTGAGCTGATGATGGGACAAAGACCTGAAGTGTGGAACTTTTCAAAATACAAGTTAAGCACTCGAGTTTAGACTCATATAACTTATAGCTCTATTGAACGACTTACATCAAATAAACGATATATTCATCAGATAGAATGCAACCTGCTATTATTTAAGTAGTAGTCAAACTTAAATATTAAACTTATATTATTATAGTTAAACGAATTCTCTCACCGATGCCCTAAGTAGATTAGTGGACTAAGGTTTCCCACAAGATGTGAATTGTAATTCTAGGCCAAATCCACATTATAAGTGTTCTAGATATAATTATAATTTGTTTATTAATGCGTTTCACGCTTTACGCTTTTTTCCCCATATCATTATACGCAGAGATAACTTTTAACTAAGACACTAGGACTTTTAGTAAAGGAGTTTTTTATATAATATATTCGTACTGACATATAAAAGTGAAGGCAAAAGGAACCTAATACGACATTCTGTTCATTACGAATCGCTCAATTTTCAAGATGTCGTGCGTCGATTGGTGGAACTTAACGCTGCTCTTTATTTTGTTACGGAAGCGAGGGCATGGAAATAAATAATTCCCTCGAGTAAGAATTGAATCCACAACCCTATTCTTCCCATATGTGTGATATAGCTAAGTAAAAAAATAAAAAATAATATCCCCAAAAAACCAAATCCAGTATCGTACATTATCATACACATCTCATTTGATTAATTAAACTGTATAAATTTCATTTACATTTAGGTCCTAAACGCAAACGGCGCTAATATCGTTGGGTATTAATGCTATCATTATTGTATGAGCCATACACCTTCGATTAATCAAACATATGGGAAGCAATATTTGTCCGCGTCCTCGTTATATTGAGTTATGACTGATTTTCAACGCACCTGGCTATACCCTTATTGATAATAAATAATACGTTTACGTATAATATGTAATAAGCTAGATATTTGTTTATAAAAATAAGCAGAAGGAACTTGGAAACATAGTGTTAAGACACTCCGTTCTTCTTAGGACACTTCCGTTCCACATTTTCTGCCCAATTCGGAATGCATTGCGTGTTGAGTGGCGAAACTGAACGCGGCGGTTCGTGAAAAATTGAAAATATTGAATATTTCATTCTGTTTTCGTTTATAAATATTACTATCTCTACTCTCAGAAACTGCTTATGGCAAAAAATGGCCATGTTTATCATAATTTATTTTAATTTTTATCTATAAAACTTAGTACTAGTCATGATTAAATATACTATATTTTGTAATAAAAAAATAGATTTAAATATTTCTTAATAAAAGATAAAATTTATAACATCCAGCAAGACTGGAACCCACGCCTTTGAGAAACTGACCAAACAATATATATATTTCTGTATAATGAACTATATTGCTATTAAATTTATCAAAAGTTTAAGTCATTGAGCTTCTGATAAATATCCAAACATATTATTCATATTTCGTTAAATATCTAAATTTTCATGAGGCCGCAGTGGCGCAGGGGCACAAGTGCGCGACTGTAAACGTGATTGTCGGTTCGATTTCCACTCGGGAATGACATATTTAATATTTTCATTTTCACGCTCTAGTTCGATACCAGAGCGTGGAAAAAGCGTTGAGTTCCATCAATCAGCACTACAATAAGAATATGGTGGAAAGTGGGGAACGGAATGTCTTCCCAGGTTACCGGTGTGGGATACAGCGTGAATATATCAGCTTCACGCTATATCCCGCACACAGCAGGCTAGGCAGAGGGAACCTAGTGTTAAGACACTCCGTTCCCCACTTTCTGCCGAATTCTGGGGGCATTGCGTGTTGAGTGGCAGAACTCAACGCCGCGCTTAACCTCGACACCAGAGCGAAGAAACGGAAATATAAATTTAAGTAAATATTTCATCTCCTCGAGCAGGGATCGAACCCACAACCAGTCGGTTTTGCAGTCACACCTCGTGCCGCTGCGCCACGACTGGCCTCAACACTTACAGCATGAAGCTAAAAAAAATTCTACATGCATTAGTGTACTGAATCTCGTAGTCTACTACTACACGTTTGAAAAATCCACAAATTTCACTCAGCTTAAAACTTAGTTAGAATAAATTGTTAGCACTCTAGGAACAACTTGCGAGAATATTAAACTTAGTAAAGACAAAGTATCCACAGAGAGAGGATGTAATTTCACTATTTGTACCGTATGAAGTGGAATATAAATGTGATGCTTTTATGTGTTTACGTCACTATCCATTATTTGAAATATATATTTTTTTATTTTGTTGTATTTTTTGGTCGCTGCTATCAGCGACCAATAAAATTTGGTATTATTTTAAAAATGTTTTACTATTAAAACATTTTTACATTTAAAATAATACCAAACATACAAATATATACAAAGTATCACATGAGGTGGGTAGGGCAATCTTCTTCTTCTCTAATCTTCTATCAAAGTCAAAGTTTAATAATTTTATTCAAAATAAAAAGTTACATGCTTAATTTTAATATGCTTAATTTTTTGAACGTCAAATTTACCACTAGTTCACTAAAACTAATGCCTCCGACCTGATAGGTACTTTTCGTTCACTTATATATATAATAATTTTTTTTATATATGATTAAAAAATAAAGAAAATAAAAAATAGAGAAATTAATACTTTAAAATAAATATTTTAAACAATATTTTTTCTAAGAATAAAAATATTATGTTATTATCTCTACAGACCGCAAGGAAGCAGCGATAATGAGATGTCATCATATGCGATCTTATCTTAAAATTGGATGACATACAGTGAATACTAAACGAAAACGACGTTTGTATGTACGGAGAGCTATCGGAATATCTAAAATCATTTATTTTATGGTAATAATCTGTAGTGGTTCAGAATATTAGTAGTTTATATGGATATTAGTAGTTCACTTTTTGCTTAGTAACATTTAGTGTTCGAAGTAGTTGTTGATTTTAAAGTAATATTATTTAGTTTTTATTAATTTTAGATATTTTTTAGATAACTAGAAAAATATATATAACAATTTTAACTCAGTGATATAAACTCGCGCCTCGTGGATTCCATCCCAGCGCCCTAGTCACTTAGAAATTATTATTATAAGCTTGTATTAAGATACATACTTCAATTTATTTATGTATTTTTATACAAATACATTTAAAAATTTCCGCGAAATATTTATTATATTTCAAAACTATTACATTGTACGATTTATGGGGAAGACAAGTAGAAATGTAGCTGGTATGTAATTTTATATATTTTCAGTTGTTTATATAGACATTACAATGAAATGATGATACGATCATTACGATTGAATGGATCGATAAGTAATACATACAGGACTACCGACTATGTCTAGCCAGAACAGGAAATTGAAAATATCCTTTTATGTATACATAAGTATAATTCATAGAGATGATCGTAATACTTCAAGTGTCAATCCAAATTTATTAACTTCATCCAAAATTCATCAAGTTTCTAATAAAAAATCAAATGCAATCAGATAAAATATTAACACAAATACAAACATAAAAAATTGCAGGTACTAGCGAGGTACTAGCGAGAAGAACGTGCTCAACTGGTTTGGGCACGTCGAATGAAAGAGTGACGAATGAAACGCAAAAAAGATTTATGAAGGAAAAGTGAGCAGTAAGAGAGGTAGAGGGACACCTCGGTTGGGCTTCGAAAACATAGTATCAAAGATATTGAAGGAAGGTTATGTAAAAAGCTTGAGGACAACCCGGAGGGCATGTATGAACAGGTTGACGAGAGTGGACGAGGCTAAAGAAGTATGCAGAGCCCGTAACGTTTGGCGCTTCGTTCTCTCTGGCTACCGCGCTAGAGATAAAGCGCGAAGCTAAGTTATTTTAAATCAAGACATGATTTCATTAAACCTACACCTTTCGTATTCATTACAAAAAATATTACCACCAAACCCAATATCTTCAGATACAACCTAAATCTTTATTTGCACTGACGTTATA
This sequence comes from Heliconius himera, assembly GCA_021202915.1. Classification (NCBI taxonomy): domain Eukaryota; kingdom Metazoa; phylum Arthropoda; class Insecta; order Lepidoptera; family Nymphalidae; genus Heliconius; species Heliconius himera. Next base: position 70,150 of record JAJHJA010001037.1, read on the forward strand.
AAAATTATGCAAATTAAACGATCACATTATATTTCATGCGCGTACATCGTCGTGTTACGCTTTATACGTTTTATGGGATACTTGAGAATGGAGTGTATATATTTATTTTTCTTGATTTTATATATAGAGAAATGGTTTGTACGTGTATGGGTGTTTAAAGAAAGCGTCTGTGGTTCTGTAGATTATTTAAGTTGTAAATTAACAATATTTTTTTAATCTTTTAAAGTGTTGCTCCACACTGAAGGAAGAAAACTATTTTGGAAAATATATAACATTTTGAAATAAGAAGACAACTACAATATGATTTTTTGTTTTTTTTTTAGCTTTATGCTGTGTCCTGCAAATAGTTGTTTAGGCAATGGGTGTTATGCTGTTAAGACACTTTTTTCTCCGCATTCAGCCCAATTTTTGAGACTGTGCATATTAAATAGTGGAACTCAACGCCGCAGTTTGTCTTTTCCCAGAGTGGGTAAAAAAAAAGTAATTTTCCCGACAAATCAAACGCCACGTACACACCTATTGCATATAAACATGTGACATATAAATAATATAAGAAAAAATATTTTTCCTTACCCGTATATTTTTAAAGTTTTGATTATTTCACTACATAACTCTACACTACACAACTAAATTGAACGCATGTAAATTATTAAGCTATAAAAATACTGCAGATTAATATTTATTGTCAATTCAAGTTATATCAGATATGTACTTTAATTTTATGCCAACTGTTATAGGTTTTTAAAAAAGTTTTTTTGCGAATATATTATAGGGTGGTTCATTATTTTAACATTTCTATTCAGATACAAAGGGAAATAAATATTTTAAAAATCATAAAAATTATAGCATAGAAACTGTATGAGAGGTGCAGGTTTGAATCCCACTACCTTAAAATAAAATTATTATAGATTATACCTAGTTTTAATATTATCGTGAGTCAGTGTAAGTTATTCGATTCTAAAATATCCGCCAAAATTTAAGATGTGAAATGTTGATACGTATGTTAGACACAATAGTTATAGGGATCATGTTATAGGGATAATAGGGATAATTTTATTGGACTTCACGCTGTATTCCGCAAAAGGATTGGATTGGATCGCAGGAAGTGGGAACTTGTGAACCTAGTGTTAAGACAGAGGCATTGATGCTGAGTGACGGAACTCAATGCCGCGCTTTGACTCCTTACCAGAGCGAAGAAATTAAAATATTAAATATTTTTTCCCTCGTGTGCGAATCGAATTCATAACAGTAACCGTTGCATGCTTCTGCTCCTATGCCACGATGATCTTAGTAGATTAATAGGATTGTTGTGTATTCCAATTTAATTCGATAATATCCCGTATTGTTTGTATATATCATTAAATGTGCCATGACTATAGCATAGTTGTATTTATTTAGATTTTATTTATCATTATTTTTTATATTTATCTTGTTTTGTATAATGCAATCTTTACTATTGTAGGTGATTTCTCACGCAGTAAATTTTACTTTAATAATTATACCTTGGAGTTATTATAGATGAGAATATCACCTGGAAGAATCATGTACTAGCTTTAAGTGCCCGTGTTCGAAAAGTAGTATACATTTTCAAGCAACTAAGATCTGGCGCTAGTATTGAAATTGCCTAGATGGTTTATTTCGCACTTGTCCAATCGATTCTTACTTACTGCATACCAGCTTGGGGTGGTGCAGCTAAATCAATCCTACTTCCACTAGAAAAAGCACAGAGATGCATACTTAAGGTTATGACATCTAAACCTACCCGTTTTCCAACTGCCGAACTATACGCCATTTGTAAAGTTTTAACTGTCCGTCAACTATTTGTACTTCGCTCTATTTTACGGAGACATAGATTCACCCCTTTTGATCCGCAGACTATTAGCAGAAAACGCAGAGTTGATAAGATTTGCTTAATAGAGTTCCGACGCAAAGTCTCTTCAAATCGCCAATTTTATTACCTAAGTCCCATATTATATAATAATATAAATTAAGAATTAAAAATATATCCCCTAACATTGCATCAATGTAAAGTAAAATTATCCGACTGGTTATTAAATTTAGATTATGATCAGACAGAGAACCTATTGGTCATGTAGTTTGATATCGAGGGATTCATCATAAGTATGCACACACGCACGCACGCACGCACGCACGCACGCACGCACGCACGCACGTACGCACGCACACCCATATACATCACATAACCTTCACGCACATCAACTACTCTAATAATGTTTCAGTTGTATACTATATTTTTTAATTAATTGTTTGTTACAGTATAATTGCATGTCTATTATTATTATTATTATTATTTATTAATTTGTTCAACTTTAAACAATCTTTGTAATGTATTCAGTTTACTCATACAATTTTATGAAACGACGCTTGTGAGGCGGGCGTTACTAACTGCCACACAGTTTGTAACTAATGCGGTTATTATCGTTATAAATTATTATTTTGTTTGTAATTTTGATATGAATAAATTATTATTATTAAAAAAAAACAATATATTTTTATAAATCTTTCCCGTTATTACATTATTGACTGAAAACGCATCACTGATATTTCGCGGTGTAGAACGCTGAAATTTAGCTTGTATGTTTCTTGAAGAGGAGGAGAGGGTACTTAAAAAGAATTATCCGAAGTTCGTATTGGAACAATTATAATCGGGTTCTTACATTTTATAGAACTTGCAAACGATATTTCGGGCGGCCGATAGTATAATATACAAGGTGGCTTCGCACCTTGATACAAACATAGGTATGTATATTGTAAACTGCAGTACAAGCATAGGAAGACTTCGTTATCCTAGTGTTGACATTGTATATAGACTGGGATCACTACACTTTATCATGAAATTGAAAAATTTTTACTTTATTATTTTTTTTCCCAAGTGGGATATGAACCCACAATCAACTCATATACTTATTATACATACGATCATTGATTAAATTACATTATGCTAAATATAGATATATACTGTATAAGTGTATTACCCAACGAATCTCATAAACTCAGTGTTAATTGCAGAAGTTTGTAAATTACGTAATGTACACAAGTGTGGAAACTGACCACATTTGATTAAAATTAAGAGAGGTTCTAGAGAGCGGATTGTGTAACCGTAGGGTTCTCATATATTAAGGTTTATTTATTAACTATAATGTTCTATGTATTTAGTGTCCTGCCTAGTAAAGATATAGTAACATTTCTGGAATATGCGTATATATTTTTTTCTCTATCTTATTTCAAGATATTCCGTTCTCGTTTTACACGATCAGAGAAATTGCGTATTGATTGGCGTAACTCAACGCTACACTTTGTCTCGCCAGAGTGGGAAAATGGAATAAAATTAAAATATATATCTAATAATGAATATTTCTTAGAGCGAGAATCAAATACACAACTTAGGTAGGTCCCTTGCCTACCCTGCTGTGTGCGGGATATAGCGTGAAGCTGATTTATTTTTTATTTTTTTTATTTAATGAAACAAATCGTTATAATATTAATAGCAACAATAACGTAAAAAATAAAATAAGATGTACTTAATTAAAAGTAAGAAAATAAAAGCACATTTCATATTGTTGGAGAAATATTTTTAAAATTTTAGAACAGCTTCGTAGTTGTGATGAATTTAATATACTTTTTCTAAGTTATTATACAAGTTAATGTGATTTTAAGTCAACATTTCAAAATTTAGAATTCTTAACGATCATAAATCAATACTACCGTTCGGAAAACACTTTAAGTGCTTGTACGTGCTTAGAAACATGTGTTCCGAAGCGAGGACATGCGAGGAACGTATGTAACTCTAGTAGAAAGCTTTTACTGGACGAAATTCTTTTATATATTAAATAGCATTGGAATTTTTTCAAGGAGAAATTATTTTTGAAGTACGTGTAAGTAACTCGACGCCGGTCGTGGCGCAGAGGCACAAAGAGTGATTGTAAAATCAAGTGGTTGCGGCTTCGATTCCCACTCGAGGAAATGAAATATTTATTTACATTTATTTTTTCATTTCTTTGCTCTGGTGTCGAGGCAAAGCGCGGCGTTAAGTTCCGCCACTCAGCACGCAATGCCTTCAGAATTCGGCGGAAAATGGGGAACGGAGTGTCTTAACACTAGGTTCCCTCTGCCTACCCTGCTGTGTGCAGGATACAGCGTGAAGTTGATTTAATTTGATTTGATTTATTTTTTGTAAGTAACTCGCGTAAATTTTCGATTTACTTTGTGATCGGATAATAATTGAATTCATGAGTATTATCAATTCATTCATTATTTACCGAGGTAAATGTTATCAGGATATGATAAAAATTGATTTATACCGCAATTTTATATTATAGTTTTATATATTATAGTTTTGATGTTTTTTTTTTTTATTTTTTTTTCATTTGAGTTTCTATTGTTAGACAAAGTTTCAAATAGATAATTTAATATAATTAAATTTTAATTATAAAAGTTTTCCAGTCCAGTTTAGTCCAAATAATTAACCATAAAATCCTGAAAAACAATGATGTCTTTATCCATTTTTTTTCGTAAGTTTTGTTTATCGTCTCGCGTATTTAGTATCGCATGGGGCAGCCAAACGATATCTACAGTATATCTAATTTCACTACAATATTGTAACATAACATACCCTACCTAATAAGCGGTGGAACTTTGTCAAGTGTACGGTGTCTCATACTAAAAATAAAATAAAAATAAAAAAGTAAATATTTTAAAACATGCTTACTTTTTTTCGTATTACTCTTGTATTACACTCCATATAATTTTCCTTAATTCTATGAGATATTGCGTACTGAGTGGCGGAGCTCAACGCCACGCCTTGTTACCAGAGCGAACAAATGAAAATATAAATAAATAATAATTAATTCCTCCGAGTGGGAATTGAACTCACAATCATTGTGTTTACAGTCACAGACTTGTCACTTGTGTGCCAATAGAAAATGACCAATAATGTATAATCTACGTATTTGAAGGATTTTTTGCGCTTGTATACATAACATATAAAAAGGAAAAGAGCAGAGAAAATTGCCTCTAATCTCTCCATAACCAACAAAGAAGACTCCAAGATAATCTTTTACACAATACTCGGATCAAAGGACAACATTCGTATTCAGGACGTGTTTCCCGGATTTATATTGTGTGAGGGTTACTTCGCGGAATGCTCCAAGATACACTGTTTAGTACTATAATGAGATAAGCACACTCATAAGAAGTATAAAATAATTCTATACATATAATATATACGCGACAGGTTGGGGGTTCCGTTCCCACCCGAGGCAATGAAATATAATAAATAAATATTTGATGGCGGAAGTCACTGCTGCATTAATAGAAAAATAAAAAAATATTTGTAAAAACAAAAACCCCGACTGCATAAAACTAAAAATAATATTTTCTTTTTAGTTTTATGCAGTCGGGCCTCCAGAATTCGGCAGAAAGTGGGGAACGGAGTGTCTTAACACTAAGTTCCCTCTGCCTACCCTGCTGTGTGCGGGATACAGCGTGAAGCTGATTTAATATTTTTAACATTTTCCTTTTATATTGGTTACGGAAAATGAGGTCATTTTCATTTTAACCAAACAAATAAATTTAATTTATCTTTAGTCATATTTGTTTTGTTCAAAACGCGGTCGGAGCAACTGCGTTATTTACTAAGTTACGCTATTAACACGGTTAACGACACTTGGTGTTACCTTCCGAAAATTTATTATTATTTATAGACATATTTTGACTGTTGTAGGACGTTGACACAATAGAATTTTACATGTTGAGGCCCAGACTGTTAACGAAGTGTGTAGGTTCGATTTACATTAAGAATTTTGACGTGAATACATCTATAAATTTGTTACCATATGGGGATAATCCAATAAACTTAATGATAACAAAATCGGAGCATACAGTTTGGCCTTGTAGTTACTACTAAACTATCCTCTATATCTAAAATAAAATTATATCATTGGATAGCTAAAGAATCAAAGAATTCATTACAATAAACGAGAACAATGTCGCTTCGCGTGCCGTAAAGTGGGAGGTTTTTGAGGTTATTTTGCTGTGAATCGAGACCTTCAATTAGGATAATTTTTGACTTCAGGGAAAACTACGAAGTTAGTTTAATTTTTTAATCGCCAGCTATCGTCAAAATCTATCGATTGTATATCAAAAAATCGTTCAGAGAAGTGACCACAGTCTTACTTTTTACGGTATCTATGACAAAATTGACTTCGTTATTGTCATCACTGACAGCCTTATACTGCCCACTGACTCTAGATTCTCTATGGCGTGGAGGAATGATCTTCATTATCCACGCTCTGGCAAGGCACAGTGCAGCATAAAGTTTCAAAAGTAAAGAAAAAGTGTCCTTGGCACTAGGTTCTCTCGGCGTACTCATTACTTATAATCACCAAACAGCAGTTTGCTAATTGTAGCGTAAATCTGAAAAATATGCATCAACTTCGTATGGTCAAATTTGCCCACTATTTTAAATCCAACTAGACACAAAAGGGCAATCTTAGAATATTTAGACTATCAAGAGATCTTCTCCGCGCCTTCGACTGATCCTCTCGAGATAAACCAACACGTAGACAAATAAATCCTACGTACTGCGGTCACGCTCGCCCTGAATATTACATATATGCTAGTTCAAATTTATTTTATAGCGAATATTATCGTACGAGAATGCCATTTATGTTACATTTTCACGTTTTTTCTTTGAATTTTGAAAAGGTAGAAGAAGTTAATGTATTATTAAGTGATTCTATTGTTAATTTCTGTGATTTATTGTGGCAGAACTCAACGCCACGCTTTTGCCCCGACACCAGAGCGAAGAAATGGAAATATAAATTTAAGTAAATATTTTATCTCCTCGAGTGAGGATCGAATCCACAACCAGTCGGTTTTACAGTCACACTTTGTGCCACTGCGCCATGACTGGCCTCAATTCCTTAAATTAAAATAAAAGAATGGATCAAATGTTAGTTAACGCTAAGCACTCAGGCTCCTTCTGCTTACCCTGCTATGTGTAGAATGCAGTATGAAGTAAAAAACAAAATATAATCGACATTGTAAAAATATACACAAAATATGAAAAACATAATAGATCTCTTCCAGCCATCCAGTGGAAGTAATTGTGTAAGTAGCAGTATATAAATATATTTATTCAGGGCTAAATATGAATTCACTAACGTTTGGACACATTACCACTACGTTATAATACTCTATTCTTTGATGTTCCTTTTCTCTTTTAACACTCCGGTTAATATCACTATTATAATATTATAGCTAATAACCTAATACAAAACTCTTAAATAAGCTTCTTTATTCATATACAATATTAAATTTCAAAGTGTCTAAGTTTTAAGTAGCATAAGCCTTATAAAGTCATCTCTGCGTCGAGTTTATTAAAATATATTGAAAACTGTAATACATATAAGAACCTTAACTAATTTTGTGTGTTCAAGCAGTTTTGGAGCTATGATAGTTAAAGATTTATTATTTGTTACCTATCACTTGTTATTCCTGTAATTATTTAATTTAACTAAGAGTTTATTTATTGAGTTACTATTTTTGACAGGTTGTGGGTTCGATTCTCTCTCGAGGAAATGAAAAAAAACATAGTTTCGTTTCCTCGGTCTGGCAACAAGGCAAAACGTGTCATTGAATTCCACCACTCAACACGTAACGCTTCCAAAACTTGGCAAAAATTAGGGGATGAAAGTGTCTTAACGAATACGGAGTGTCTTAATATTATACTCCCAAGCTCCTCCTACCTTGTAATGTGTAGTGTGTTGTGTTGTGAGTGTCTTATTTTAACTTACATATGTGGGCAGGTTTATCCCTACTCCGGTCCTCATTTTCCACCTGAGTTAAGTGAGTAAATAAAAAAATAAATAAAGCAGCTTCACGCTGTGTCCCGCACACTGCAGGGTAGGCAGAGGGAACCTAGTGTTAAGACATTCCGTTTCCCACTTTCTGCCGAATCTTGGAGGTATTGCGTGTTGAGTGGCAGAACTCAACGCCACGCTTGTCCTCGACACCAGAACGAGGAAATGGAAATATACATTTAAGTAAATATTTCATCTCCTCGAGTGGGGATCGAACCCACAACCAGTCGGTTTTACAGTCACACTTTGTGCCACTGCGCCACGACTGGCCTTTAAGTGAGTAGATTTACAATAATTCTTATATTGTGTCTACCTACAAATATGTTTTGCTTCAAAATCATAGAAACATTGTAAGTAAAATGTGTCTTCGTCTCACACAAAGAGAAGCCACTTCCATCACACCTGAGGTAGTTTATGTGGACTTCTACTGCTGCTGCAATTTAGTGCCTTTGAGAAAGCTCTCACTAGTTTAGGGGTTAAGATTATTGTGCTACTTTAAGAATATTTTTCTTTGTAGATATTATTGCCACTTTATGAATTCAGAAATAGAAGAAAAGGACAAAAAAAAGGCTAAATGCAGGTCGCACGCGAAGTGTTATTCAACGGGAAGTATAATTTATAAAAATTATATTAAATACATTTTATATAATGTAGCTTAAATATTTTAATAATCATCCTTTTCCCGTGAAATCTAACAGTGAGTATGTTCTGTATATTCACTGTAAGTTTTCATTTCAGGCCAAATTTCATAATTTTGGAATGCGACAAAAAGGAAATATAAACGCTTACATTTTTTGATTGCTTTAATATAGAAGTTTAACTTTCATACCATCTGTCTACACCTTGTACATTGAGGCATTATAATGACGTCAAACGCAATGTCTCTATTGAAAATTGGCGAAGAAATAGATATCCTACAGACCCAGACACCGCCAAATCAGGTGAAGGTTGCTTTATGTACAAAATATTTTTTGTTGTTACAGTGACAGGACTTATATATGGATGCGTAAATCTTTTCATATACTAGAAAAGAGCTGATGATGTATTTATTATAATATAGTTATTAACTAAGAACATCAGTATCAGTTCATTCGCTTGGAAGCTACGATTCCGTAAAGCTACAAAGATACTAAGACTTCTTAGACTTATAACATCCGTTTGGTAAAAAACTTTTCTTAAAATTTGAGCTCCCACGAACTACTACTAATTGCTATATCAACGTAAGCGCAACAAAAATCATTGAAAACAACTCGAAATTCAGAAATAAAATTAATTATTTCGTTCCCATTTCCCTTATTAAGTGCACTTAATTTGAAATTCAACTGTTCACGGAAATTTAACGTCGCTACATACAAACAGAGTGCTTCTAGTTGCTAGCGGTTTTGCATACGCAATGTTACACAAACACAGATTTATATTTCAAATTTCTTAACTTTAACTTTGGTGATGCAACGAGATTAAATGTCAGCTAAATATAACTTTATGGTAGACAAGAATGACAAAATGTACTTTTAAGTAAGTAACTTAAATATTTTCTGTAAATTCTAAGTTAATAATTCTGGGGAACGCGATAAAGTCATTTATGCGTTTTTAACTTTAAAAAACTGTATCAACAAAAAAATTATAGGTGAAGCATGAATTGCTTAGCTTAAACCGGTATATGCTGTTTTGGGACAACCGGCCGGTGTATGCGAAAATGAATAAAATTTATGAGGATGCAATTATTCATTGATAGGTTTATATTTTTTACATAGATTTTTTTATCAGCGTCACGCTGTCTTCTACACACAGCATAGTAGTCAGAGGGAACCTAGTGTTATTCTACTCCATTCCTCACTTTCCGCCGAATTCTGAAAGCATTGCGTGTTGAGTGGCGGAACTCAACGTCGCGCTTTGCCTCAGCAACAGAGCGAAAAATACAAATAGAAATTTAAAAAAATATTTCATTTCCTCCAACGAGGATCAAAACCCATAACCGGTCGCATTAACAGTTACACTTGGGCTCATGCGCCACGACTGGCCTCAACTGGAATTTTTATATTGATTAAAAATAAACTTTATAAAAGTTTTTTTTCGGCTTTTATTTCTATAATCACTCACACAAATACACAGCTTAGTTTAAGCCTCGCAATCCGTATGTCTTTTTTGTCAACCGACTTTACATTCGCTGTTCACGATTGGAGTCGTCAGTCATGTGAACTTTACAAAACAGTAAAAAAATTTGAATACGAATTTTGCGCTGTATGAAATCAATATAGTTCGGTTTATTGGAATAGTTCCTGTAAAGGCGACATGACATTTTTTTTTTATTTTAGGGTCTATACTTTTCACTCTTATTTGATACTGTGTTGAGTTTGAGGGAGCGGGAATATCTAAATAATTAATTTCCTCCAGTGAAAACTGAACTTACGACCATCGTGCTTACAATAAAGTTTCTCACTGCACCAGCTTCGAGCGCTTGCCGTCGTCGTAAGTTCAAGCATAGGCAAGGTATTCATTACACAAAGTCTCTGTAAAAAAGAGTGTAAAAATTTTGAAAAGGAAATAAGGAATTCAAGGGTTTATGTGAAAAACAAATTTAATGGAAGCCTAGTTAGTTTAAACATTGGGAAAAATTAGATAAGGATAATACCAGATAGAGTGCGCAAAGAGGCAGAGGCATGTTGAGTGCTGGAACTAAACGCAGTTTTAATTATAAAAAAAATATTTAAAAAAAAATCAACCGGACACAACGTGGGTGGCACATCATTAATTTAATTAACCTAATTGGGGAACTTGCGGCAAACCGTTTGTGATTTTGCATATGTTTAATATATTTTTACATTTCGTTTTGTTCTTCAACAACAACGAACGGTATGTTACTCTGGAAAACATTAATTTTAATTATGTTACAACTTCCGGTATGCATTTTTTTTATAAGCGTTGATGTTTTGATTTTTTTCTATATATAGACATTTTAAAAATACAAATAGAACTATAGCATTCAATGGTTTTTGTGTAATTTTTCTAATAATTAGGCATAAGCGTGTGATTCTAAATCCGACAAGTTGTGGGTTCGATTTACATTCGAGGAAATGTAATATTGAATATTCTTATTTTTCCGCGTTATTGACGAGGCAAAGCGAGTGAGTTTCGCCACACCACACGCAAAGCCCCTAAAATTCGGCGGTAAGGGAGAAACGGAAACTTCTGGGAACGAAGTGTCTTAACAATAGGTTCCCTCTGCCTCCTTTACATGCTATTAAAATGAAAATTTTAAATATTTCATTTCCTCCACTGTCGCGCTTATAGTCACACGCTTGTACTGCGTCCCGACTGGATCACTTATTATATAACCAATAAAAAATATAAACAACATTCTCCAAACCAATAATTTATCATCATACAGATATACCGACACAGTAAAGACGTTTTATAATTTCGCCTTACATTATAAATTGTTATAATTACATGTGTACGATATCATGGTAAGAACACCTATTAAAATAATAAGGTACTTGAGTGGGAGTCTTATTTCTTAGGTTTAATAAAACTGGTTGTTCTATTTATATTTGATTTATACATAATTATATATGTATGTAATAGATACTGTAAGTCTGTTGAATACGATAATTATAAAAAAATACTTGTGCTTTATGTTATTTATTTTTTTATTATAGGCCAGTGAGGCCAGTCGTGGCACAGGGGCACAAAGTGTGACTGTAAAATCGACTGGTTGTGGATTCGATCCCCACTCGAGGAAATGATATATTTATTTACGTTTATGTTTTCATTTCTCGCTCTGGTGTCAAGGCAAAGCGCGGCGTCGAGTTTCGCCGCTCAACACGCAGTGCCTCCTAAACTTGGCGGTAAATGAGGAACGAACTGTCTTAACACTAGGTTCCCTCTGCCTACCCTGCTGTGTGCGGGATACAGCAAAGCTACCTTAATTTTATTTTTTATTATATAAACGCACCTACAAATAAGAGTTGAGGCCAGTCGTGGCCGAGAGGCACAAGCGTGTGACTGCAAACGCGACAGGTTGTGTATTGCTATTTCCAATCGAGGAAATGAAATATATGACATTTTCATTTCTTCGTTTTAGAGTCGAGATAAAGCGCGGCGTTGAGTTCCGCCATTCAACACCCTACGTTTCCAGAATTCGTCTAATAAAAAATTGAGCATTTTGTTTGGTTGAATGCGCTAATCTCAGGAAATACTGCTTTTATTTTAGTTTAACTCTGTATCCTGCATATAGAATGGTAAATAGAGAGAATCTGGGAAGCTAGTGTTAAGACACTCCGTCCCACATTCAGACACTTCCGTTCTCCACTTTCCATCGAATTCTTGAAGCATTACGTATCGAGAGGCGGAAATCAAAGGCGAACTATTGATGCGAATTGAAAAATTATTTTTTTATTGAATAGTCCATTTATCGAGGAACTATATTGCATCGTGTCGTTGCAACCCACCATATCTGCGGTCAGAGTTATCTTCTGCCTTTACAAGATGCCACGTATCTTATATACTTCTTAGTTATTCCCTTTGATTATGCAGGTGAAACCGCAAGCAAAAGCTAGTTCATTATAAAAAGAAATTTGCTTAATAAATCGATCTAATTACAAAGTAAAAATTACGACCAAACAGTGTTTGTATATAAAATGTATGAAATTACACTACTCCTGATATAAATGGTTAAATTATGCTGTATTTGTGCTTATTATGTTTACTGTCACTAATGGCTGTAATCGAATAGAGTCATGTATAAAGTTATCGATACAAAGTGGCGTAAGTTAAGAAAATCATTAAAAAAGTTCTAGTGGAAGGCCGTCTGTGCGTAGGGGTAAAAACGTGGCAGTGTAAACGCGACGGTTGTAGGTTCGACTACCGCTCGGGAACATGAAATATTTTCAATTCCTCGCTCTAGTAACTAAGCAAAGTGCAATATTGAATTCCGTCACTTAACAGGTTATGCCACGAGAATTCAGCAGCTGAAGTGAAGCTGAAAAAAAAGAAGATAAAATATATGTAAATAGCCTAAAATTACCAAATTCAAAGAAATATTAGTTAGGTCTCTTTTATACTAATAACCTTAAATGTTTCATTATTTGTATTTTAATTAAAACGGTTCCAATAATAAACAATGGGATCGGTGTATGCCCGAATATTGATTATAGTCAATAGACTAGAAATGGATGATCTATTTTGTAATAATATACTAATTTATACCTTTCACTCTTTATTTCGATAATAATATTGAAATTGCTCATATTAAAATATATTTTCACTGTAGGTATGAATGCAAAATATTAATTTAATTTTAATTCAGCTTTACGCTGTTTCTCGCATATAATCTCAACTAAGTCGAAAGAACCTACGGTGAAGACACTTCGTTCTTCACATTGTATCCCACATACTGCAGTTCATCAAATTTACCGAGTGATTCCGTGTTGAGTGTTGGGTTTCAATAGCGAGAAAATTAATATAAAAAAAGTAAGAAGTGAAAAAAAGATATTTTTAACAAATTTTTCATTAGTTTAGATGTTAGCAACAACTTGAATATACATGTAAAGTTAGCTTATAATTGAGATATACTTTGTAACAAAAATATTTAAAAATGTTTGTAAATTATTGTGGTCTTAGTATGTAACGTTGGCTTCCTAATAAATAAATAAATAAGTTATTCTTCCGAGTGGAAATCTTAATCACAACGCGTTTACTGTCAAATAATAAGTGCATTATAAACAAAACATAAAACTCGACCACCTAAATGAATACATCCAGTAACACTCACGCCATCAAGACAAACAGAACGACGTATCATTTATCAAAATCGGTTCACTGGTTTAACAACAAAGGAACGGACTTACATAAATAAAATTGAAACAAATTTATTACATATATTTTTTTATGGAAAAGACAAGGCAAACGAGCGTTCGGGTCACCTGATCGTAAGTGATTACCGCCGCCCACGACCCCGTGCAACACTAGAGGAGCTACAGGTGCGTTGCCGGCCTTTAAGGTGGGTTGGGCGCCGGAGCCCGGCATTACCTGATGCGAAACGCAGTGGCATAAAGCCACTACTTAACACCAGTTTTAAATGCCGGGGGTGGCAATGATCCGGTCGAGTCTGCCCATGCGTGTTGCCATTGCTGGCGACGTGACTCTACCACACGTACTTTAGTCGCCTCTTACGACACCACCAGTACCAGGATGATCCTATTCTAGGCCGGCATCACATGGCACACAAATATAATAGTTTTGCTGAGTACAACTTACAACCACCACGTGTAAGTTGGATGCTGTCACACTGCACCACGGTGGCCTCAGATAAAACTTACGACGAAGATAATTAATTAGCTTCACGCTATATCCCGCATAAATCGGAGTAGGTAGGGGGGACATAGTCTTAAGACTCTCCGTTCTCTATTTCCCGCTCTACTCTGAAAGCATTGCGTGTTGAGTGGCAGAATAGCCGCGTTTACAGTCTTATGCTTGTGCGCCACCACTGGCCATGATGGCATATGTACATTAATAATATAAATGATTATTGTACCTTCATTCCATATGAAAATGAAAGGAATTTCGAAAACTTCAACACATCAACTTCACAATAGTAAAAACTATTTTAATTAAAATCAACATTGTATTGATAGTACGAAGTATCTAATATAGTATACGATAGTAAAAAAACGTTTCAATTTGAACTAAACCACTTTGCTGTTAATCATATTACTGTTATATAATTTTTGTTTGAAAAAATTACCGCGATGCCGTCGTGGCACAGCAGTACAGCTGGCTGACAATGCGACGGTTGCGGTTTCGTTTCGTTTTAAGTTTTTAATGTCTCAGCTTTGGTAAGAGTACAAAGTGCAGCGTTGATTTCCGCTACTCGCAATGTCTCAGTAATTGAGTTCTTAATACTGGATTTCCTTTGCCTACCCTGGACACGGAGTACATCGTAAAGTTAAAAAAAAACGTACGTACATTACATTACACGTATGTACGTTTGTTTTTTTTGATAGCCTATAATATTTATTAAAAAACTTAATTATTATGTTACTGTTCATATTTATGTGGATTTACCATACATATTGTTCATATAAATTTCCAAAGAGTAGAAAAACCATCATAGTGCAGTGGGACAGTAAACAAAATGATTAAGAGAAAAAGAAATACAGGAATATGTTTCGTTAAATAAATATTTTTTATAGCTTCACGCTGTATTCCGTAGGTATAGCAGGATATCTCGAAATTTAGGCTGAAAGTGGAAAACAGAATGAAAAAATAATTTTAAATACCTGTACGTAACCAAAGTACCAAAACTATTTGTTAACAAGGTATCAAAATTCAATTTTGCTAATTTGAAAATAAATATATAATAATAATAACTTTATTTAAACACCTTATATAGTATACAACAATTGGTTGAGGTACTGTCCTCTTAGATGGGTTACAAAATAGCCCGTGATAAAGAGAAACAGTGCTGTATCCCACGGGGGATGATAAAAAAAGTGTTATTATAATATACGCAAGTAACAAGTCTTAATGTGCATCTATTATAACCTAAGTTTCCTTACATTTTTAAATACTTTGGTGAGTGTATAGGATGTGTGTATATATTGAACTTGAAACTGCTACCAAAAATGCATTAAAAGCTTACATAATGGTTGGAAGCTAAATTACAAGCTTTGTATGGATCGTAAAGTTTAAGCGGAAGTAAATAAAAAAGTTATTGTTGGATGAAATTTGATGAAAACACATAATGGTCTACTTTTAGGTGACTCATAAACTTAAGTGTCATTCTCTAAGTGAGTGTGTTTTTTATGTCACATAATATTATGATGATATACCTCTTACCTTACCTTTCATCTTGATCGATGCCCTTTGAAAAATAATTATTTTTTTTCTGGGTTTGTTTGGAACTAACTGCTAACACTTGGGGAACGAATATTTTGTAATTTCTCAGACTGGCAATCAACACTCATATCTAGATAAATTGCGGTGAATGAGCAACGAAATGTCTTTCTCTCGACACGATATCTCGATAATTGATAGTATAGTAGTGAAGTTTCATAGCATTAAATTCCTTCTGCTAAGATATCAGCAGGATATAGCATAAAGCTACAAAAACGGGAAAAAACGGGATGACCACTATCACACCTCTCCTCTATCCAATAAAAATAAAAATAATATATTTTTAGCACACAGCAGGGTACGCAGAGGGAACCTAGGGTTAACCCATTTCGTTCCCCATTTTCCGCCGATTTCTGGAGGTATTGTATGTTCAGTGGCGGAACTCAATGCCGAACTGTCTCGACACCACATCGTCACACTCGACACTGACACCGTCTGTGGAAAAATAAAACAGCGTAACATCACATAACAACATATATTTACCTATCATTATATTTTTTCTCATTCATAAGTCCAAACCTCGTTTTAGCAAAAAAATTACACTCTACCGCGCTTCCCACTCGTTTAAGGAAGGTTTTTTGAGCGTCATTAAACGTCTTTGGGCGATTTAAACGGTAAAGAATTGCTTGAGCGTTGTATGAGGAACATATTTCATACTTACATCTTCTATTGAATAAATGGATGGAGATTTTTTAAAGTGTTTGTTGGTTTCAAACTTTATTGTGTCATTTTACTCGAGAATTTTAGTAGGATATTTGTGTTGTTTTCTTTTTTTTTAAGTTTTACACATTTATAGCTAGCTAGTGTTGGTCCATTCTTTTGTTATAATTAGATTATGATTTTTTTTATTATTAGCTTCACGCTGTATCTGTTGTATGTTGCGTAGTCTGAAAAATGTCATCAAAATGTTTAAACTTCTTTAAAATTTAGTTTAATTATTGAAATTTGACACCCTCCTGGCGTAATAGAACAACCACTGACTATAAATGCGACGGTTGTAGTTTCCATTGTCAATCTGAGAAAAACTATATTTTCATTTTATCGTTATGGTAAAAGGACGAATAATTATAATAAATTATTATATTATTGCTATAAATAGAAAAGAAAAATCCAAAAATAGAATAAATTGGGAACATATTCTGAACCAAGACAAAGTCAGGTACCGTGGCTGTATCAACCTTAGTTGATAATGACAAAAAGATGAAGCGCTGCGCTGTTTCCGGCAATCAGCACGTAAGGTCCTGAAAATTGGCTGGTGTCTAGGGTGTGGGTGTAATGTATATTAGTTCAGGGCGGGCAAATGGAACCTGGGAATGTGGAACCTAGTGTTAGTACAATCCATTCTCATTAAAAACCGTTCCATCCTTTCACAAAAAAAAAATCTGTAACATTCAATATTTTTCCGGTAGGGACTTGTTTTTGTTTTAAAATCTTTGTTTTTACCTTCACAAAGGAAACATAAAATCCATTCCGTCTACTCGCATTACCATTTGGCTTTGAACTGAAAAACGGAACTGCAGTCATTATTCAGGAAAAACTTAACAAGTTATTTTTGGAGGTTTTGTTAGCTCATTATTATCAAGTTTTGTTATCTACTTTGTAAATTAGTGAGGAGCAGTTGCAGTAGGTACAAAAAAGAAAAAAAACCTTAAAATGGAAATTTATATTTATGTTACAGAAAAAAGTAATATAAACATAAATAACAAAAAAAAACATTTCGTATAATGAATCTTCTTTTATAAATTATATTTTCAAGTCCATCTAGCACTTGATCTAGATTTATAGTAAAATTTAAGTTTAGTTTCAGTGACCAAAAGTTTATTATCGCAATTAGATATTACTTGAGGCCAGTCGCAGTTGGCGCAGTGGCACAAAGTGTGACGAAGGAAAAGCGCGGCGTTGAGTTCTGCCACTCAACACGCAATGCCTCCAAAATTCGGCAGAAAATGGGGAACGGAGTGTCTTATGACACTAGGTTCCCTCTGCCTACCCTGCTGTGTGCGGGATACAGCGTGAAGCTGATTAGATATTACTTGAGGCCGTCGTCGTGGCGCAACGTATGGCAAGCGTGCACTCAGTGGATATTTAATATTTTTATTTCCTCGCTCTGGTAGCGAGGTAAATGTTTCAAGAATTCGGCAGAAAGTGGGGAACGGAAGTGTCGTAAACTTAATAAATAGAGTGTCTTTAATGGAGTGTTGTCAAAAATTGTTGTATTTAATAGAAATATGTTCACTTACTTCATAAATCTATCTAGGTGCGCACAACAAAAGTGGCTTTCTAGTTATAGAGGTTATCCACTAGGGATAATAATTATATTAAAATTATATTCGTTTTCTCTCTCTGATAGACAAAGAGTGGCGTTGAGTTCTGAAAGAAAATAAATCTATTTTGCGGCGTTGGGTTGCGATAATTATTATATGTCGAATTATATTTTATTCAGGTTTACAACCCGTTTGTAACCCGCATATGGCAGGGTAGGGCAGAGGGAGCCTAATGTTAAATACTCTGTTCCTCACTTTCCAACGAAATATAAGGTAAGTTATTACCGCTGCCCACGACCCCGTGCAACCCCAGAGGAGCTACAGGTGCGTTGCCTGCCTTTAAGGTGGGTTGGGCTCCGGAGCCCGGCATTACATGATGTGAAACACCGTGGCATAGAGCCACCACTTAACCCCGGTTTTAAATGCCGGGAGTGGTAATGATCCGGCCGAGTCTGCCCATACGTGTTGCCATTGCTGTGTCACTTGACTCTATCACACGTAAAATTGCTTCCTCGAATGAAAATTGAACCCACAACCGTCGCATTTATATTTACACGCTTGTGCCACTGCGCCATGATGGCTATAATTCCTATTTTAAAATACGCATTTTAACCTAATGGTGAAAAATTTTAACGTAATGTATATCTTAATAATTTTGTCCAAGAGTCGCAGGTTCAAATCCCGCTACGTTCAAAATTTATATAAAATTACATAAAAAAATCTTTCATAAGCGTGAAGCAACATTTTAAAAATGTTGAAAATACGTATGTTTATCGCACACATTACAGGAGATGTGCTAAAATAGAAAAAACAAATTAACCGCGGCTACCTCTTTTGGATATTAGCCCAAACATAAAATGAAAAAAAAATCTATATATAACTATTATTTTAAAATAAACATCAATTTGAATGTTAAAAACAACTCAGATTGAGTATCTATCGTGATATCTAAGTTACTCTACGTCGTCTCTTCTATTTTCAAAGAAAAGTCCTATTTCCAATATGATAATGGCTATATTGGATGAACTTTGACGAGGTAGTTAGTTTTGAATGTAAGATTCAAGAAAATATTTTATATTAAAATACAGGTTGTGTGCGCCAATCGTGGCGCAAGGGCACAAAGTGTAACTGTAAAATCGACTGGTCGTGGGCTCGATCCCCACTCGAGGAAATGAAATATTTATTTACATTTATATTTTCATTTCTCCGCTCTGGTTACGAGGTAAAGCGCGGCGTTGAGTTCCGCCACTCAACACGCAATGCCTCCTGAACTCGACGGAAAGTGGGAAACGGAATGTGTAATAACGGAGTGCTTAATACTAGGTTTCCTCTGTCTACCCTGCTGAGTGTAGGATACACTGTAAAGCTGAATAAAAATTTGAATAAGATAACAAATATGTATTCTGTGTGTGAAAAAATAATAATTTTGGACTCTCTTTTTAGGGCCGCATTATTAGTAATAAATAATGAGATGCCTCAATCTAAAGCATTACTGGAAAATCCAATAGCGGAACTATTCGATTTTTTCATAATTTTAAATATACATACATATTTTTATATTTAAAGATGTAAATTTGCGTACGAATATAAGAAGTTTATTTACTTGGCTTCACGCTTTATCTGTAGTGTAGTATCATCGATACTGTTTTCGAAGATCAACCGAATCTCGACATGGCCACACCACTTGAGCACGTTCTTCTTCATTCTCACTCTGATATCAATCTTCGCTAGTACTTGTTATTCTGTAAATCTTATTGCAGATTTGGTCAGATAGATTGCCTTTCTTTCATTCTTCTTCTGTAATATCCAAGTTTCGCTGTTGTATAACAGCGTCGGTGCCAGCACTGCACTGCAGCTAAGGCACCGTTAACTCTGTTACCGGCAGCAATATGCTTTTCCACATCCACTTCCTATCTTCCGTCTCTATTAAGCATATTCTCCAAATATACTATATGAATATAATTGAGACCAGTCGCAGCTTAGGAGCACAAACTCGTGTGAGCGCCATAGGTTGTAAGTTCGATTCCCACTAAAGGAAATGAAATATTTTATTTTCTTCGCTCTAGTGTCGAGGCAAAGCATGGCGATGAATTTCACCACTCAACACGCAATACCTCCAGAATTCGGCGGAAATGGGGAATGAAGTATCTTAATACCAGATTCCATCTGCCTACCCTGCTGTGAACGGAACACAGTGTGATGCTAAAAAAAGAATATAAAAATATGAATACCAAATTGTTACAGTTATATTAATATTATATTAAATAAATAGAAGAGAGGTTTTAATTTTTCAATAGACTAATGACAAACGAAGCAGTAAATAACATAGTAAAGTACAAATAAACATCGCCTTATTGGAAATTCAGCGAACCAGTAACAGTGTTTGAAAAACAAATTAGTTTATGTATTTCGTAATTAATAATATTCGTGGAGAAAATAATTGATTATAAGAAACGACACTTCAGTACTGATTATCTTACTTGTATTCGCTTTAAAAGCCTCTCAAGATGTTATTAAACCAGTATTAAAATAATAATAACCGTGTTTTTTTTATATTTTTCATGTATTTTTTTTATATTAATATATATTTTTTTAAATTGTAAATTTTATTTCTTTTAGTTAATGAAAGTATCGTATAGCACGTCCACATCTTTTTTAGTGACGGCGACTACTTGCATATCTTAGTTCCTTTTGCGTTGATATTATTGTGTGCTCGATGGCCGTCTAACATAACAAATAATCTAGGGTACGTGATTTTTTTTATTTTTTTAGCTAATATTCTAGGTAATACTGTCATCCGCTACAGTCATACTAATAGAATTTTAATATAATCACTTTTATACGAATTAAAAAAAAAAAACTAAATAAAACAGCTTTACGCTGTAACCTGCACAGAGCAGGGTAGGCAGAGGGTACTTAGTACTAAGACACACCGTTCCCCACTTTCCGCAGAGTTTCCTCCTCGACACCAGAACGAAGTAGTTAACATATAAATGTAAGTAAATATTTCATTTCCTCGAGTGGTGATCAAACTCACAACCAGTCGATTTTACAGTCACACTCTGTGCCGCTGCGCCACGACTATCCTGTAAGTATATTATAGTATATTAGTATTAGTAATATATAGTATATTAGTAGTATACTTTTCCAAACATATTTTACATAATACATAATCCTTCTTTCAGTGGTCAACCTTATGAAAGAGGAAGACAAACGAAGTGTCGAGTGTCCTTGAGTCGCCGAAACACACACTCAGCGAACGACGCACGATGTAGGACCAGATACTTGAGACTAAAACGGCTGGGGCTACCACTACTACTGTTTCTCTTCTTTTTTGTAAAAAAAAACTTTTTTTTCTGGTATTAAGTTTTCGCTTTGAACTTAATGCGTTATTAAAGTACCTGTACTATATTAATAGAAATGCGGTATGCATTTCTATCAAAATGAGAAGAAGAGAAGAAATTGAGTAGTGTAGGTTTAGGTTTCTCTCCACTCTATTTTTCTTCTTTCCTAAGTGTGGAATAGCATTTAAAAAATATATATAAAATATAAAAAAAATAGTATTCTCTCTTGCCAAACGATAATTCTAAGTAATTATCTTTGGGTAGCGGAAATTTGATAGAAATCTCCCTACAGGTGCTTGGCCGGTTTTCAAAGAGGCGCCTGTTCAAATTTCGCTACGTTCAAATTTTTGTACGTTTTCTTAATAAATATTTCTCTTTCCTAAATGTGAAATAACACTTTAAAAGATGTCATATAATATAATATTGACATAACTGAATTAAACGACTATTATAATTAAGCATAAGATCTAAATTACATCACAAGGAATATTTAAACTAGTTCCTCTTTAAAAAACACGTCTAATAATGGTATATACACTGCATTTATTTCACTAGATTTTTTTTCTAAGCCAAATTCTATCTATTCAAAAATAACATTACACAGGAACCGAACCACCTATGTATCAAGAAACAAGCAAATCACTCTACATACGGGTAGTAATATTTATTTACTACCCAAACACGTTTCGTGTTAGGGGTGTAATGCCAAGGGTTAGTCAGCACACATAAAGTGACCGCTGGTCCCCATACAAATATGTGGGAGAGTGAATGCTTGACAGGGGATTTTTTATTTAAGTATCTTGAAATTGTAGCTTCTTTATTTTTATTTAAGCCAAAACTTTTCAAAAAACCTACCGAATAGAGATAGAATCAGCTATAATGAACGACTGTTTTTCGCTTTATTTAAAGAAAAAGCGTGTGAATCTCGACACAGATATAATCATGGAGGTAAAAAGGTGTATAAGTACAGACTCCGACTGTGAAAGTGTAAACGCGTCGGTTGTTAGATCGATTCTCACTCAGAGGAATAAATCAGTTTCGTTTTCTCCGCTCTCGTAGGAAGACAAATTGGGCATTGACTCCCCTCATATCAAGCACATTTTATTTATAGCTGTGAGTACATTCTATTTCATAATTTTTGTGCACGACCAAACTGTGTTTTTTAGTTTATTTTTTCAAGTATATTAGCATAATTCGTTATAAGAGCAAAGAGTAAAAAAACATTGGTAAATGGCGGAACTCAAGAGCAAGAAAATAAAAATATTAGACATTCATTTTTCAGAGTGAATATCAAATCCACAACCATAGCGATACTATATAAACATCATCAATATATAAACATCAAATTCGATAAATATATAAACATACAAAAAACACAGAAATGAATATTTTAACAATATGCTCTTCCTACTTACAAAAATGGATGTGGCTGTGTCATGGACACGGCCATGGTTTGTACGAGTTAATTTTTTAAAATTAAATTAGTCAAAACATCCCTGAGTCAAAAGTTATACTAATTTCAAATCTCCATACACAGCAAAGTAACCTTTAAAAATTTCGTACGCCGCACGCAATGCGTCACTGTTCTTGCTTATTTTAATAATTTCTTTGATTCTTTAACTATATAATGGTATAATGTTATTTTGGATGTAGAGGATAGTTTCAAAACTGTAAGGCCAAACCGTATCCACTGAGTTTAATATCATTAGGTTCTTTGGAATGGACAATGGACGGGGGCTCGTATGGTAGCAAATTTATAGACGTATCCAAGTCAAAAATATTTTTAACTTAGTTTATTCTTAACCTTACTCACAAAACCTCAGCAAGTCACTAAACTAAATAGATATATTCAATATTGATATTAATAGAACTTATCTATTATTGTACCAAAACAATACGCCTATTAATTACAAAGTTCTTTTGTGTTTTATTTCCAGCAATCGGTCGTAAGATTATATCTTCTCTTTATTTGTCTAAACAGACTGAGAACTATATTAATATATATAAAAGTAATAGTAATGTTTGTTATTTATTTATAATTTTTATCTATTTTCTACATTTCAAATATATACGTTCCCCTTAAACGGAAATCAAACCCGTAACTATATACTACACGTATGTAGATATAATAAAGCAAACAAACGAGGAGTAAATTATTTTTTAAAAATGAGTGGAAATCGAAGAACATAATGTCTTTAACACTACAATTTGTCTTCCTTCCTCTTGATATACGAATTTATTATTATTTTTACGAACGAATAAGATATTTTATGTAGCTTCACACAGCTATGTACACAGCCACGGAACACTGTTAGGTACGTAGACAAGGGTAACCTGGGAACCTAGTAACTCAGTTTCCAATTAAGATGCTTCCGTTTTCCACTCTGCGCCGAATTCTTGAAACGTTGTGTTGAATGGCGGAACTCAACGCCGCGCTTTGCATTGTTATCAAAGTGAAAAAATCAAGATCAGAATAAATATTTTGTTACCTTGAGTGGAAATCGAACCCACAACCTGTCACGTTCACAATCGTTTTGCTTTTGCCCCTGCGCCTCTTTAAAATAAGTCATACATTTTCAGTATAAAATTACACGATATCCAATCGGTTAGTTTTAATTAATTTCAGAGATAGTAATCAAAAGGACTTTCACGTATTTGCTCTGAGCCCAAACATAATATATAATAAACGTTATATATAATGTAGGGCTGTCCAAATTTATGTAATAGTTTTTAACATTTTTAAAGTATTATTCCATACTTAGGAAAGAAAAATACTTATTTAGAAAACGTATAAAAATGTTGAATGTAGCGGGGCTTGAATCCACGCCTTCTGGAAATCGAGCAGGCCCTCTGACCACTAAGACTGACCACTGAGAACGTATGGCTTAGTGGTCAGAGCGCCTGGTCGGTTTCCAGACGGCGCGGGTTCGAGTCCCGCCAAGTTAAATTTTTTTATATGTTTTCTAAGTATTTTTATGTAATAGTTATTTAATAGTCGGTTAAAATAAAATGACATAATCATGGCGAGCGACACAGGGTTTTTTATATACGTGACAGTTGTGGGTTCGATTCACACTCACAGCAATGAATTATTTCTATTTTCCAGCTTTGGTTAGACAAAATGTGGGATTGAGTTCCGCCATTTAAGACTAAAGACTAAAGGCATTTAAGACTAATCATCTCTTTTACAGTCAGATACTGCCCCTCTGCGTCACGATGACCTCAACGACATTTTAATATAAAAATAATTCATGGGTTTTTCTCGGATAGCAGGACAAGCCAGGGAACCTAGTGTTAAGGTGAAGTTTCCTTGAAGTTTTAAGACTGTATATGTTAAGTGGGAGATCTCAACGTTGCCTTTATTTTGTTTGAGAACCGCACCAAC
Source organism: Heliconius himera (assembly GCA_021202915.1). Taxonomy (NCBI): domain Eukaryota; kingdom Metazoa; phylum Arthropoda; class Insecta; order Lepidoptera; family Nymphalidae; genus Heliconius; species Heliconius himera. The sequence continues at coordinate 94,922 of JAJHJA010001037.1, forward strand.
GACCGCGCCACGCCAAAATTATTTTAAGTTTAGTTTTGGACAGTGCCTACTGCTTAGCCTAGAGATTGACCTTACAAAATCATATTTATTAAATAGATTACTTCTAATAAAATCGAAATCGATGAGACTTTGCCACCTTCAATCCAATTATTTGTTATGCACGAGTGATTTAGGTGGATGAGTTGAAAATATTTCTATTCTATTATATTATATAAGCCTTATTAAGTTCAACGGCTAATTAAGCAACAGTTTCTTTCTTTCTAATGCACTAACAATATTACTGTATCATTATAATATAATATATTTTATTTCGAATGATTATGAATGTAAGCGCGACGGTTGTGGATTCGATTCCCATTCGGAGAAATTATACATTTTCATTTCCTTGTCCTGGTAACAAAACAAAGCACTGATCCGCCACTCAATACGCAATATTTTGAAAGTCTCCAATTTCGGAGAGTCTTAACACTACTTTTCCGCTGCCCCCCATGCTATATGCGGGTCACACTTAAATGTACATTTTGGAATTTTAATATCACAGTCGTAATGGCCATAAATAGATTTTCCAGATCTTCCCAAACGATACAGTCCCAGCATCCCAGCTGTACTCAATCGTAACGTTCGTAAGAGCTATACGTTCTAAGTTTAATTATTCACATCAAACAATCAAGTTCACGCTCGAGCTCGCCAAGTCTTAATTACTTTGTAGATTAAAGACAAGTTGATTATTATATTATTACATTTAGATGTAAATAAGTACTGGAAAAATAATAATTTCTTGTCTGAAAAGTAAAAATATTTTTTTGATATATGTTTACTTATTTTCTTTTGTCAACATTTGGTTTACGACTTTGACTTACCGCTGAAAATTCTCATTACTTAATATATATAAGTAGACTAGTTGAAAATCCTTAAAAAGTTTTAACGTTGGTTAATTTTTTTTCCATTATATTTTGTTTATTCTATTGCTCTTTCAAAATTAACTTATTAAATATAATTGTAATCTTTTAAAACATTATCAGCCTTATTTAGAAAAATACTTATTAAGAAAACGTATAATAATTTAAACGTAGCGGGACCCGAACCCACGCCTGCCTGGAAACCGACCAGACTTATTATACGTTTTCTAAAGAAGTATTTTTCTTTCGTAAGTGTGGTATAACATTTTAAAAATGTTAAAAATATTATCAGCCTTGTTTTACACATTTTGTCATGTACTACTACGAGCAAAATAATTTAATGTTAACATCTGTAGATATCGTATTGTTTCGACCATTAAAGTTCATTTAATCATAATATTTTATGTATAACACATAAGATATGATAATTATTGGTTCTTTTACATTTTTTTAATATTTTTTTTGTGATAATAACGTTTTTTTTATTAATTTCTACTTAGATATCTATAGCATAGATAGCTAACTAATATATGCATAATATAAATAATTTTGGTATGTGTCAATTTACGAAGTGGAACATAAAAGTGTCCTCAAAAAATAAACTTATTTTTTTTTAATAATTTATAATGTTTCAAAAATTCTGAAAAAATATCATATAATAAGCTTCTGGATAGCCATGGTTAATTTAAATTTAATTAAGATATCTTTAATCACTAGATACCGAGAAAATAAACTAACTTTGAGGATATTTAACTCCATAATTCCTTTACCTCTGAGGCCAGTCGTGGCGCAGCGGCACGAGGTGTGACTGTAAAACCGACTGGTTGTGGGTTCGATCCCCACTCGAGGAGATGAAATATTTACTTAAATTTATATTTCCATTTCTTCGCTCTGGTGCCGAGGTTAAGCGCGGCGTTGAGTTCTCCCACTCAACACGCAATGCCTCCAGAATTCGGCAGAAAGTGGGGAACTGAGTGTCTTAACACTAGGTTCCCTCTGCCTACCCTGCTGTGTGTGGGATAGCGTGAAGCTGATTTTATAATTCCTTTACTCTAAGGGAGTACTGTAACACTTCTACCACTATTTCAGATAAAATTTAATAAAATGATATTAAGAATACTTCATTAGAAGCCAGTGCAGCTTTTCCATGCTTACTGGACCCTGTTTATGCTGTTGTAATATGTTGTATTGTTCGTGCAATTTGGACTCTATATTTTCATTTGTATGTTATGATACAAGTTAACGATTACGATTGGCGATATTAGTTAGGCTTACTATTATGTGTAATTTTCGAAGTTCTTCACCTTATTTTTACTTTTTAACGTTGCAGTGAGTGCGTGTTCTTTACATTTTAAGCGTTTGATCAACGTTTCGTCTAAAATTCGTTTTGTCTAAAACCGGAAATACACTAATATTTTTAAATATAAATTATTTCTAAATTAGATTTGAATGCATAACGATCTCAGTAAATCCTTATATAAAATCTTTGCGCCTCAATGGTATTCGATTTTTAGTATAGTTATATATACATTTCATTTAAGTTTGCTCTCACAAAACGTCGTATTTAAAAGAAACATGTTTTGTTATTTTATATGTATAGGTACCTACACCGCCTATCTACACTACCTACCATACACACACTACAAAGGCAGTTCTTACCGTGTGATCTCGATTCTGCGAGAATTCAGAGATAAAAAAAGCCTATATGTTGCTCCACAACCCTCTATATCTTTCAGTGAAAGTCCCATGAAAATTGGTTCAGCTGTTCCGGAAATTAGCCCGGCTTAACAGTAAGCCAAAGAGGCAAAAAAATTGTATATATATGTTATGTTGCCGTATAAATAACTTTATGCACCTGGTGCCATAACATCAAGTTTTCTCTACTAACCCGTTTATGCGAATGAAGTAATAGTATTTAAATTCGGGGCCGTATAGTGGTGGAATCACGATGGTTGTGAGTTGGATCCATATTAAATAGAATGATTCTCGTTCAAATTATTTGCTCACTCTGATAGAGAAAGTGCGGCGCTAACTTCCGCCACTCAACGCGCACGACGTCGTTGTAAAGATGAATAAGTAATATTTAGATTACAAAGGCTTAATCGTTTTTTAATTGAATGATTTCAAAATTCTAAACGTATATTGCAATTACATTAAATGGAAGTTAATAATATCAACATTATAAAACCTCCTCATTCTCAGTTTGACCAAGTTTATACATAATTTAATAAAAACCAACCAGGCCATTATCTTAACATCTTTCCATTGTATATAAAATGTGTATTATTTACCATAATTTACATAATGTGAAGAATAAACTAAATATTTATAACGGCCTGTGAGTAAAATTTAAATTTGAATAAACTATAACACTACAGCTGTGCTTTATTTACGTAAGGTATTAAACTTTCTCGAGCAATTGTATATTTCCTTATTTAATTTTACTTATTTTTTAATAGTAATTTGTAGGCTTTTTTTTAATTGGAGGAAATATGATGAAAATATTGAATATTTGCAAATAGCGAGGTATTTGCAAAATTTTTGATCGAAATGTACAATGATTAAATATTATACTAGCGGGCCCCGAGCGGCTACGCCTGTACAGTAACTTTTGTAAGCATACATACATTCTGTATAGTAACTTTTGTAAGCTATGCTTACAAAAGTTACTGTACAGAATGTATCGAACCTTAGCCTTCTTAGCTGTTCTTCTTATTTAAAAAAAAATGATAATAAATCATTTTTCTTTCAATACTATCCTTTGTTTCGACATCAAAGGCTTTATTAATGTCGATAGTTCTGTAACGTGACGAGGATCTCTGAAATTGAGGTTTATGTGGTATATAACAATATTTTTTCGTCTTTTCAATATTTTAGTTACGCGTTAGTGATAAAGAATGTTCGAATGAAAATTAATTTATATAAATATTCGCTTTAGTAACAAGACAAAGCACGGTGTTGAGTTCCGCTAATCTCATTGATTAATGTCTGGAAAATTCGGCGAAAGGTAAAAAGGAAACTGAGAATAGGCTCCTATTCTAAATTTTAAGTCGGCTATACTTAGTTATGTATAATATACTCGTATATAGGAAGGATATTTTTTATCCAATGGACATTTTTTTTTTACATATGTACTATTATATAGATCTACACGTAGTATGGTTTATTCTAAAATATTATTTTTGTCACGTTCGCTATGGGAACAGTTGTCCTCGTAAAAAATTGCTATTTTTCATTTTCTTTGTTCTTTGTCAGCTCCACTGAAAAAATGTCACTTTAATGCAAAATGCTTACATGTCAATCTAGCCCATCATCATTCAAATTTGAAGTAAAGTATAGGCAGAAGGAGCCTTCTACTCAATCATTCCCATGCGTTTTTAGTAGCGGAACTCAACGCCGCACTAACTCTTGTTACAAGAAAATAAAAATAATTAATTCCACCAAAAAAGCTATTAAATTAACTATTAAATCATATAAAAATTACATTTCCTTAATAAAGTAACACGCTTAACCACTCGAGTTATATTATGAAGGGGTTTCTGTCCCATAAAAACTAGTTAGAATGTGTCAAACATAGCAATGAACTGCTTTTGACTCACTGAGGAGTCAAGTGGGGCACAGTGTTGAGTCCAAGTTATAAATTATTAGCGACAAAATTCACATAATTTCTAAGTAAGTAAAATTCACACAATTTGTATGAATTCTTTTGTTATTTTTTTTAATCACAAATAAAGTGAAAAGAATCTATCCTTATAACTTATTGTTTTAAAAAAAACATCTCTCATATAGCAGGGTAAACAAAAGGAGCTTAGATTTTACTTAACTATTAAGAAATTATTTTTGAGACATTGCGTGTTTAGTGGCGGAACTCAACGCTGCATTTTTTTTCTTACCTGAGCGAAGAACTGAAAAAAGATTGTTTCCTCGAGTGGGAACAAACGTTGCGTTAACAGTCAGACGTTGTACCGCTGCTTAAAAAAAATGCTTAAAAAAAACAGAAATCGTTTTAGCTTATCCCTTGATTTTCATTTAACAGTTTGCAAAATGAAGTTACTTTCAGGATAATATCTTCTCAAACAGAGTTCGTTGAACATGTAAGAGCCAGAGTGTGGTATAATATTTTTTAATTTCCTGCAAATGTACTAACAAGACTTAATTTAATACAAACAGTAACAGTATACTAAAACAATATATTTTATTCATAACTTGCTTCATTTATTTAATAGAAAGCTTTTAAAATAAAGTTGCTTTGTTTTTTTAAGTAAAGTTTTTGTTTATTTTTTCTCATATTGAAGAAGGTATAAAATACTTACTAATTTATCTCGAAGCCATCGCAAGGTCTGACTTAAACAAGAAGGTGTTTGATTCCCACTCCAGAGAATGATTATATGTAATATTTTTACCTCTTGCTCTGATAGACAAAGTGCAGCGTTGAGTTCCGCCAACAACACGCAGTGAAAGTGAAAATATTTTACAATAAATTAGCTTTATACTTAAGTCAGTTTTATACTATATGCGGGGTAAAGGGTGAATTGTTTTTCCATGTGTAACAAGATGTCTACCCTAGACAGCTAGGGAGGATTTATACTATAGTGCCGATTTTTACTTTAGTCACGATTTTTTCTCTGCCCGATCTTACATTATTGTATAAATGCGTTTATGGGTACCATTAAAAAGCGCATTAGTAGCATAAACGCTACCTTAAAGGCCTGCAACACACATGTAGCTCCTCTGGTGTTACACGGGGTCGTGGGCGACGGTGACCACCAACCACTAGATGACCTTTAAAACTTTCGAACCGTGACTGGCACCATTATGTGAATCTTGCCTTATAGTGTAAAACCAAGCTACCCACAAATTACTCAGTTCTGTGGCACTATGTACTTTAAGCGCTGAATTTTGAAAATTTACAGTCGAGACTAGTAATTGAAGTAAAGTTTTCATTGCACTCTCGTTGTTGGAGTCGTTAACGAAATTGTGAGTTCCGCACAAACGTTCCGCCGCAATGATAAAATGCCACAATTTATTTCCCTTTTATACGACGAATGTATGTTACGTTAGGTTTCGCTCTAAATGATCTTTTTATAAGTAGTTCGTGTACTTTTAATTATTGATACACTTTCTTTCACTCTCCACTTCTTTCTTTACCTTCTGGTTAACTGGAATTACTTATGATGTATGTGATATGACATATTCTAGTTAGATATTGTTAGATTTGACACCTACATTTGATATAGCTTGATGAAAAATTATGGCTTAGGGCCTGAATGATTTCCAAGAGGCGCGGGTTCAAATACTACTTCTAAAAATAAATTGTGCTAACACGTCACCTGTATCTAGCAGCGTTGGCAGAGTATATAGAGAGTAATAGTTTCCAGACAGTCTATTCTTCACTTTCTGTAAAAACTTATCTATCTATCTATTATTATTTTTGCCGTGCGATCCCGGCCTAGAATAGGATCATCCTGGTACTGGTGGTGTCGTAAGAGGCGACTAAAGTACGTGTGGTAGAGTCACATCGCCAGCAATGGCAACGCATGGGCAGACAACAGAGTAATCCCGGGCTCCGGCGCCCAGCCCACCTTAAAGGTCGGCAACGCACTTGTAGGTCCTCTGGTGTTGCACGAGGTCGTGAGCGGCGGTAATCACTTACCATCAGGTGACCCGTACGCTCGTTTGCCTTGTCCTTTTCGAAATAAAAAATAGTAATAATAATAAATATCTTGGATTCAACTCACAACTATCGTGTAAGCACATCTCTGGCACAATTGGGCGAAAAAGTTTTTATTTGCTTTTTAGTTAACAAAAAAAAATTCTTTCTATTGACAAATTTTCATAAGTAACACCTAAAATTTCTCATAATTTAGGGTACATGCGCTTAAGTAACTTCAATCAATTATCATTCAAAGATGAAACATTCCATTTACGTCGGTAAGGAAACAAGACCACATGCAATTACTGGCTGCTACGTCCACTTCAAATCTATATTCATAAATGTACGGTCAGCATAATACTGATAAAAGAAAATAGAACAGAAATTAAATTAAAACGATGACAATTTAAATACATACGTTCTTGATATACGCCATCGTGGTATAGTTGCGATTTATAGGATTGCGATGGTTGAGGGTTCACTAAGTATTTGCGGTAATTTTTTAGAAAGTTTTTTTATACCTATCCTGTTTATGCAGAATACAGTGTATTATTGTCGAGTATATTTGGCACAATACAAACACACAGTGAAGTTTTGTTGTAGTTAAACCATTGATTTTTAAGGTTTTATTTATTATAAAATTAAAAAAAAACATAAAATAAAGAGGCTAAATACTTTATGTATATATAAAAAAAACAGTAAAATATAAAATGTCTTATTTTTTTATTCTGACCGTACACTGCAGGGTAAATTTTCCACAATATTCTGGTGCGGTATTCGCTAAGATTCTAATCTAGGTTTGACCCTTAATTCTAAATGCAAGTCGACCAGCTGCGAAGAATTACTTTACATGATTAGAAAATTAATATAGACGGGAGATTCGATAAAGTAACTACCTCATAAAAAGTAGTAAACGAACACCGACTATGACTTTTGGGACATCTGGTAGGACTCTTGCGAGCCTTCCAAATAAAACGAAAACTAACCCACACCAAACTAACCCAGAAATCCCAAAAATAAGAAGAACAGACAAAGCAACCGACGAAAAAAGCCCATGGAGCATCGATATACACAAAAAAAATCTTTATTCCTTGTCTCTTAGTATCCTAGCTTTCTTTGGGCGGACAACGACGGGACCGCTGCACGTCATTTTTTAATATGCGTGAGCAATCATATCACCCGTTACACTCTTCTTCTTCGTAATTATTCTTAATTAGCCTTCACCTGTAGCTGCGCCCGCGTGGTCAAATGGAAAAATTTACTAGTAAGTGTTGCGTATGACAACAACATGTTGCGATGTATCCTATCCATTCAATCCAAAAAAACCTAGAAAACTTATTAGAACTTAATCTTACTTAGAAAATTGATGACAGATCTATCATTCTTAGAACAAACTTACTATCAACTTCGACTACTATCAACTTACGTTTCACTAGAAGAATAAATTTTGAATTCTTGAGAAAGTAGATACCATATTGAGAATAAAATGTCAATTTTAATTTATCGTAATTTACTTTTAATTAGTGTAACAGTTGTATTTTGGCTTTAATTAATTGGTTAGAATAAGAGTAAAAAAAAAAGTTATTTCGTGTTTGGAAAATATGTTGAAATCCGTAAACTCAAAACGTAATTTCTCGAATATATTGCCTAAGAAATCTTAGAAGTTTATATGTTAATATTTAGACATAATAAATATATAACATGAACGCAAATTATAATTAATAATTTTATGATCCAATAGTAAAGTAAAACAATAAACTTTCCTTCATACAATATGAGTCCAATATACCCTAACATTTGTGCCTTCATTAGCCCAGAGGCGCAGTAAAAGAATAAACTGAGTCCAAGCAATATTGTTCAGGTGTAAAATTGGAGAAAAATTGTGCATATCTCTTAAAATTTCTAGAATCACATTCCCGAAATTACGAATAACATTTCAATCAACGAAGCTTTTAATAACAAAAGTTTAAATTGAAAATTAATTTGAATATTGAATACAGACTACAGTCGACATGACCGTCCATAGCGCTTGGACACATTAAATAAGCGTGTTGATGCAGAATTCCCTTCACTGGCTATAGCATAATCCGTTCCGTATCGACATTGATATACCGATGTTTCAGAACCGTTCATTTTTTACTTTAGTTATCTCTGGTGCGCAGAAAGTACAGAACAGAGAGAATCCAAATTTGTTTCAAGTTCTCCTGCATATAGAGATTGGCTATTATATTACTTTTGCGTTTTAATATTATATGAAATATATAACTTTTAAGTTCCCGCTTATTCCTGCTTAAGTGAAAATAATATGGACAAAATATAAGCTGTGTCACGCTTGTCCCATTGTGTCAGACTGCAAACGCCATGATTGTAGATTCGATTGTTACTTAGGCATATTGATTTATTTACCTATAATTATTTAAAGTTTGGAACGGAACGTCTCATCACCTAGGGGGTGAATTTGCAAGGCATTGAGTGTTGAATGGCGGAACTCAACGCAGTGCTTTGCTTTGTTACCAGAGCGAGAAAAATAAAAATATTAAATATTCCATTCTTCGAGTGGGAATCGAACTCACAACCGTCGTTTTTCATTAGCCACAAACAAATATAATAGATGTTACTTTTTTTTTAACAGAAGCAGCCAGGGTGAACTACACTACTGTTCTCATATAAATTTACAAAATATTATATCAAATTACAAAACTCATGCACAATTAATTACAATCATACGATGAATAATAGAAGTTTGACAACAAAGTGCTGCATTCCAAACCAGCACGTTGAATTCTATAATTTGTTAAATTGTAGAATTCAGCTTAAAATTTACGAAATTTCAGTATCTGAAAATGATCATTCGTTTAGAAATTAGACATTTTATGTTAAACGCTGCTCTTTACTAATAATTAGATATTTTTATAGGTTCACGGCGTATCTCATATATAGCACGATAGGCAGAGATATTCTGTTGCCAAAGAATGTCGAAACCTCATCTAAATAGAGGACTAGAAGACACCTCGTTCGCCAAGGCGCGGACTCCACTCCGTACCAGAAGATTTACTCCATTTAAGGGTTATGATATAAGTGTGACCAGTCCTCTTCCACTTCAGCTAATATAACAACATTTAATTAAACGATTCACACTGTATCCCACACGTTTCAGGGTATCCAAAGAGAACATAGGAACATAGTGTTAAGACGCTCCGTTCCCATTAACACCATTTTGTATTGAATGGCGGAACCCAACGCCGCGTTAAATGTTACACAAAAATTAACATTTAGTATTTGTTTTATTTCAATTGGTTCATAAATTAAGTTATATCAATTTACAGCATTTCGTTCGACAAAATCCCTATAATATAACTGTTTTATGAAATTAGCTAAAATTTTAGTTTTTAGACCATCCGTCCGCGTGGCTGTCTGTCACCAAGCAGTATCTCATGAACCATATTAGTTAGACAGTTTAAATTTTCGACGCGACACGTACCGACATTGCACTATTGCACCTGTATGTTGCATGTATGTATGTGCGAAGGGTATTTTAGGGTACATACCTCAAAATTCTTATAAAATAACTTTGTTGTTTGTCCGTCTGTCTGTCTGTCAAGACTATTTTGTACAAGATCGGTTAAAGGTTAGATACCTCAATGTTCAAGTCTATATTCCCTTAGAGCACGAAAATCTATCTTCTAAATCATCGCAATCAAATGACGATGAAATATGAGAGTTTATGCTTTGTTTTTTGTCGCATTTTCTATCATAACTATAGGACACTTCCCGTTGATATACAATTTCGAAATTTGTTAAGAAGTTAAAACTTACGGCACGTATAAAGGAAAATTCCAAAATTATTTTTCAAAAATTGACTACTTATTTGTATTTGTGTCACAGAAAAAACCATTAAGTACAAATTTTAATCTGTACTTAATTTGATACAAAATGACAACTTTAATAATTCTTTTGATGTATCTCCATTCTTGAAACTGGTACGAAACTCTCGGGTCATGAGTACGACTTGAACTTGCCCGAAAATGTTGATTATTTTATAGATTATATAAAAATGCCTAAAAACGTGCTTTCTATGTATATTCTGTATACCAATTATATATTTAACTAATAATGTTACTAATTTAAAAACTGTACAGGAGCTAATATAAGTTATTTTACAAATAATATCATGAGTACTTATTCAAATCAATTAATTAATAATAAAGGCTGTTTGTAATATCTATATTTCTTAAATGAATAATCATGTAATTCAAGCGGGCAAAGCCGCGAGCAGGCCGCTAGTTTATAATATAATTAAACCAGGTTGAATTTGGTTCGTAGAACTAATTTAATATATTTCTATGTAAAATCATTTTGTACATACTTTTGTTGATATTATGTCCTTCGTGGCCTTACTTTAATATGGTTAGAGTTATTACTATTTGTTCGTTTAAATTAATTTCATACGAAGTTAATATTTGAAGTTTTTGTGATGGTTTCACTAAACATTTACTGAACGCGATATTAGAGTTTTTAGAAAATTTGTGTGGAATATGTAATTTATGTTATGTTGTTATGATATTTTTTATATGAATATTTTTATTTAGTTTCACGCAAGATACATACGCTAATAGTAGGATAGGTAGAGAACACATTCTGCCGATTTCTGGAAACATTGCGTGTTGAGAGACAGAAAACAACGATACGCTTTTCCTTGTTCCCAGGAAATATTACTTACATTTCCTAATCGGGGGGAATTAAATCTAGAATATTGGGACTCAAACCCACAGCCGTCACTTATTCGCCACACTTTTGCGCCATGAGGCACAACAAAACTAATAAACTACACAAAAAGCAACGCCGAAAGACAAACAAAAATTATGATAGTGCACGATTACAGAATTAAAACTTTTCTCATATCTCAACGATGAGGTTTATTATCGACTGTGGATACATACGATTCAATTAAACTTTTGAGCCCCAGATTGTTATCAATAAAATTGAAATGACTTTTATTAAATAAGTTTATTTTCATTTATCGTCATCAAATAATTCGTATCGAATATATACACAGAACAGTAACTATAAATGAAAATGTCATAAGAAAGAGAAAAAAATATAAAAAACTTTGAATAATTTACTTATGTAATTGGTGACGCCGGTCTCACGGACCGCGTTAGACCGGCTAACTGCCGACTATTTCATTTTGAAATATTCCCCAGAGTAGAAATCGAACTCACAATCATTGCGTGTTAAGTTTTAGATTGGGTTATGATGGCGTTCCTACAGTAATGTTATCTATAAAAGACTATATGTCTTATATGCATTTACTTTTATTTTTTATACATGCTGCCTATTTAATACTTATATATATTTATACTGTTCTATCTCTGTTCTGTATTCTAGTAGGCAGAGAACACCTGGTGTAAGGAAACTCAACTCCGCCCTGTCTTTTTACCACAGCGAGGCAACTGAGTGGAAATCGAACCCACAATCTTTGCGTCCGTGCTGTTATGTGCCGTGCCAATGTGCTGACCTCAATGATCTTAGCAGCATATCATTATTATAAATTATTAAATTTTTAAAAAGTGCAAACTTAATCTTTATTTTATACTAATATGAAAACGCCTCTCGACCAACTTTCACAACGAATTCTTTCTACAAACTTTAAATTGATTTTACCATCCGATCCATTTAACCTATTTCACTTCATCTGGCTTACTTTTTTTTTCTTTCTATATTAAAATATTTCGAAATACTAAACTGGACTAAACTACTAACTGGAGTAAAATCTAATTTTATGATAATGAAATTAAGATTAAAATAAACAATTTAAAGTCTCGAAAACTGAGGGTTTTCTATCTTTGTGTTTGTTCAAGCTAAGCTCCGGAACAGCTAAACAGATTTTTGCACAATTTTGACGAGTAAAATCTAACAGAATCCAAAAAAGATTTAAATTATAATTTATTAAATGCATAACAGAGGAGATAATCGTAATAATCATTTATTTTTACTAAGCAATTATCGTGATAATATTTTTTTTTCTAAACACAAAATCAAAAAAATCAAATCAGCTTCACGCTGTATCCCGCACACAGCAGGGTTGGCAGAGGGAACCTAGTGTTAAGACACTCCGTTCCCCACTTTCTACCGAATTCTGGAGGCATTGCGTGTTGACTGGCAGAACTCAACGCCGCGCTTAACCTCGACACCAGGGCGAAGAAATGGAAATATAAATTTAAGTAAATATTTCATCTCCTCGAGTGGGGATCGAACCCACAACCACTCGGTTTTACAGTCACACCTCGTGCCGCTGCGCCACGACCGGCCTCTTTTCTAAATACACTTAAATAATATTATATAAAAAAGGACCCACATAGCCAATAGTCAATGTATAAATTCACTTGTTCATACATATATTATTTTAGGTGCAAAACAAAGTTATAAATAAAATTTCAAGCCTAATTTAACTTCAACGTATGAAGCATGCAAAGCTTAAATCGTTTTGAGCTTTTAAACTAAATTAACTTTAGTTTGTTTTGTATGCATATAAAAGATAATGCTAAAAGTAGTTCATATATGAATTTTACTTTGTAATATCAACGTCACACCAAGTGATATAGATTAATTGAGGTTTTTTTTTATTTGTCCACTCTAGTTCCACTAAACATCAAGGGACGTTTCGCATACAAGCGGAGAACAGAGTGTCTTGACAATAAATTCTCTCTGCCGTATTTAAGGGGTCCGTGAAGATGAGAGAAAATAGCTCGAAAAACAATAATAATATGACAAATACATAAACTTGACCTCCCGTGCTTAATATAAACATATAACGATTCCGTTTACTCAGACATATAAACATGTCTATAAGGTTTAATTATATATGAAATATTTTTTGTCTTGACAAAATTAAAAAAATCGAGTTCCTCAGTAAAACTCAATGGACTAAAATGGTTTAAATATTAAGAAGATGAAGTTTGCCAAAAGGTTTTGCTTGTAATGTAAATGAAATAACATTAGGCAATCAGATTTAAGACCGACCCCAGTTTTGTTTTTGGGTTAAATGAACCTAAATAGACTCCGTCGTGGTACGACGGTAGCGTAAGACTGTAAACGAGACAGATGTGGGTTCGATTCCCACTCGAAAAAATGAATTACCTCACTCTGGTAACAACACAAAGCACGGCATTAAGTTCCACCCCTTGGTTCCCGCTTCCTTACAATATGATACGGAGTGATGCTAAAAAAATGAATTAATCTATATTACTTTTATTTAAAAAAGCCAATATGACGCAGTTGTGAAACAGTGGCAGACTGTACAAGGGTAGTAGATTCAACTCTATTTAAAAAAGTTATAAAAGATTCTTGCTTAGACAAAATATGATGTTTTTAAAAAAAAGTGTAAGAAGAATTCATTAGAGGCCAGTCGTGGTGCGGGGGCACAAAGTGTGACTGTAAAACCGACCGGTTGTGGGTTCCCACTTTTTTCACGAAATAAATTATACATTTAGTTATAACTATATAACAAAATTTCATTTCTTTCATATTTCTTTATGTACAACTTCACTTTACTGGATAAAGAAGAAGAATAATTATAAATAACTTGTTAACAAAACCACTAAAACCTCTTGTTTATTTTTTTCTGAAACAACGAATGCAGTCTCGCATTTCATTTCAAAGCCAAATGCAACGGGACGGAATGGATTTTTCGTTTCCTTTGTGAAGGTAAAAACACAGATTTAAGGAGCAAAACAAGTACCGAAAATAGTTTTCTGTGTTTCTGTGAATAATTTTAAGAAGTGATTTTTTGGTGGTAACTTTGCTTAATGATAAAATTTTAGATTTTAACTTTAAAATAAATTGCTTTACGCTGTATCTTCCATATATCCGGGGTAGTCAAAGGAAACCTAATGCTTAAACGCTCCTACACTTTTTACTTAATTTTCGAGACATTTATCAACAACGCGTTTTGCCTCGTTACCAGAGCGAAGAAATAAATATTAAATATTTCATTTCCTTGGGTAGGAATCAAACCTCCAATCGACACTAACAGTCAGAATCTGTTATTACAACGGGCAACTATTATTAATCTTGAAATTTACATAAATTATTAACTTGTCCTGATGTCGAAATTAAGACGTGCTTAACTAACCAGAGACCATTTGTGGCGCAGGGGCACAAAGGGTGACTGTAAACGCGACTAGTTGTGGGTTCAATCCCTGCTCTGCTTTTTGCCACAGCGGGGCTTAAACTTGTGAATGGAACAAATAATAATTTGTAATTATGTTCTTTTTATACTATTTTTTTAAGAGGCATAATAATATGTAAGAGAGTTATGTCACTTGATATTTTTTGTCTCCCTACAGTAGGATGTACCTAGTATATATTTAAATATGAATATAATATATGTACGTATATTATAAGAGAACAATTACTAAACACTCGATACCCTGGATTTTCCGTGCTGGTATTGGGACTATCACGTTATAGGGTGAGGAACTCAGAGAAGGTACTTGTGACCAAAGTGTAAGATTAAGGGTCTCCATATCTGTGGATTAACGTTCACCTTCACTCCAAGCTTATATATAACTTGAAAATAACGTAATTTAGTTAATTTTGATTGAGGATGCAATCTACACTCGGAATAATGAAATATCTTATATGTAATAATATTTCTAACATAAATAAAATAAATTGATACGGCAACTGAATTTTCTTCATTATTTGAGAATAATTATAATTATATTAATAGTCCTGAATTTATTAAATGACGTTAAAATGAAGAAATATTATTTATTACTAAATATACGCCTCGAGTCACCTCTTTACGCCTCTTAGTGAAATTTCATGTAATGACTGTATTTTGCTTATTATAGGGTTTATCACATAAGCTAGATTTACATTAAGTTTCATATGCTTTCAAACTTGAATAAATAACTTAATCGTCTTAAGTTCTTCACACATGTTTATGGATATAATTAACTTTTGCAAACTTAATTTTCAGTTGAATATTATTTTGTAGAAATTACACATGTTTAATAGTAGCCTATTTGTAAATAATTAAGTCATCCGTGAGATATAATTGCATCCCTAGTGAGCACAGGACTTGGCTTCCATGTTAATATCAACTTTTTTGTCAGTGGAGCTACGCATTACCAATTCAATATTAAACTTGGCTCTTATTTTACATGTATGTTTTTGGTCTGATCATTTATACGGGCTCTATTCTGTACTAGTATTCTGCTCGCGGCTTTGCTTGTGTGGTTATTTCATTATTACCGCTTCGAAGGGAAAGTGTTACTCAGTATGTAAAATTCTTAGAAAGGTGGAATATAAATAATTATGTGCATACAGATAAGATTCGTAAAAATAAAAGAAATAAAATTATTTTTTTAGATATACGGTGTATCCTGCAAATAGCAGGGTAGGCAGAGAGAACTTGAAAGCATGGTGTTAAGACACTCCGTTTCCATTAAGACATTAAGATACTCATTCCCCACTTTCCTCCGAAGTCTGCAGGCATTGCGTGAAATTTATACATCTATATTCCACTACTCAAATTTCCAAATTCTTTATTTACAAGATTTAGAAGATAACTTAATATTATTACTAGAACAAAATATGTGACATTTCAAAAAACATTTGCTAATATGAAAAATATTCTATAAGTTTGAATCGTCAAAAAGCAGACCATTTCGTGGGTTTCTTTATCAAATTTCATTCAATAACAACTTATTTATTCACTCGCTCGCTTTAACTTTATTATCTACTAGAGGGCGCGCGCGGCTTCGCCCGCTTATTAGGAGTGAATTCTAAAAAAACCACGAAACACGTGTTCAATAAAATATTTTTAACAGTCTGAATTTAAATTTTTATAAAAATCGGTGGCAATTTAAAGATTTTTCCATATAAACTTTCAACCCCTTATTTGAACCCTTAGGGGGTGAATTCTTAAAAACCATGAAACACGTGTTCAATGAAATATTTTTAAGAGTCTGAATTTCAAATTTTATAAAAATCGGTGCAGATTAAATTTTTTTTCCATACAAACTTTCAACCCCTATTTCATCCCTTTAGGGTTAAAATTTTTCAAATTCCCTTCTTAGTGGATGTCCAGAATATGAAAATAAACATCTGCCCAAATTTCACGTTTCTACCATCAGCGGTTACGGCTCTGCGTGCGTCTTACCTCAGTCAGTCAGCACAAGTCCTTTTATATATATAGATACAAAGAGTGTAATTTCACTTTGATCATTATGTGAGTTTTTAATGGTGTGGTTTGTTTTTTGCAAAAAATTGCAAGAATTCTATATTTAACTTACATAATTGTGTAGCCCGAGGAAATTCAGTGTTTAAACACTCCTCCTCCTCCTCCTCCTTTCTCCACTTTTCTCCCGAATTCGAAATATTATATATTAAGGGGTGGAACCTAACGCCACGCTTTGTTTTGCGCTTGTTTGCTTAGAGCGGGGAAATATTTAATTTTATCTAATTCTCTACCTGATGTTAAGAAGGAATCGAACACACAGCGCGACAGGACGCGTATGCAGTCATGCTATTCCACTGCACCATTATAGTCTGGAATTGGAATTTTAATAATAAATTGTAACACTTTAAAAACGTGTGTTTTTATCCATATTTAAGTATAAATTGCGTAATAGACCCTCTCATAGATTCCATAGGTTTGTTTTCAATGTGAACATAAAACATTTTTATGTCCTTACAAAGTTTTCACACCATTTTCTATGTTAATGTTATTGCCTATAAAACTTATTATTATAACCTACTCGTAGTTCAAACGTATGTATGAGAATAAATCAGGACTTTAATGAATCTCCCCTCATATAATAGTTGAGCACCTAGTGTCAAGACACTCCATTCTTCATTGGCTCATTGGCTAAACTCATCTTACGAAAGTGGATCCCATCTGTTGTTACAGTTTATAAAGTGACCTTAGTGTAAAAATGAATGATTTGTTTATATTAAGCTGAATAGAGTACAATAGTACAATCATTATTTATTTATTTTCTTTTCTACATCGACATTGTCATCGACTTTATCTTAAATAATATTTGAAATAAAAAAAATAACAAAAGGTAACAAAATAAGTGTCACCTCTAAAACAGTAAAGTGAGAGCTTCCTCAAAGTCATTAAATATATTTTGCTTAATTTTCGAGACTTACCATTTTGAGTAATTCAACGCGGGATTCAACGCAGCGTTATGTCTTCTTACTGGAGCGAGCAAATGAAAATAGGTAATTCATTTCCTTCCTTTCTCCGAGCGGGGATTGAACTCATAACCACTTGGCCTACCAAATAAATCATTGGCGAAACTAAAATTCAACAGATAGCAAAAATATTTTTTTATCTAACATAATTCCCAAACGATTCAAATATACAAAATTAGCTAAGGTTGTTATACGTATTACAGATTTCAATTTATTTTAATTACTTCGACGCAGAGATGACTTTACGAGGCTTATGCTACTTAAAACTTAGACACTTTGAAATTTTATATTGTATATGAATAAAGAAGCGTAGTTTAATGTATTATATTATAATAGTAATATGAAGCGTATTAAATATACATTAGTTACATTTATTTCGTTAAGAAAATATTGAAATAAAGCTATTATTGTATAACTAGAGGGCGCGCGCGGCTTCGCCCGCTTATTAGGAGTGAATTATAAAAAAACCACGAAACACGTATTCAATAAAATATTTTTAACAGTCTGAACTTAATTTTTTATAAAAATCGGTGGCAATTTAAAGATTTCAAAGTGTCTAAGTTTTAAGTAGCATAAGCCTCGTAAAGTCATCTCTGCGTCGAAGTAATTAAAATAAATTGAAATCTGTAATACGTATAACAACCTTAGCTAATTTTGTATATTTGAATCGTTTGGGAATTATGTTAGATAAAAAAATATTTTTGCTATCTGTTGAATTTTAGTTTCGCCAATGATTTATTTGGTAGGCCAAGTGGTTATGAGTTCAATCCCCGCTCGGAGAAAGGAAGGAAATGAATTACCTATTTTCATTTGCTCGCTCCAGTAAGAAGACATAACGCGGCGTTGAATCCCGCGTTGAATTACTCAAAATGGTAAGTCTCGAAAATTAAGCAAAATATATTTAATGACTTTGAGGAAGCTCTCACTTTACTGTTTTAGAGGTGACACTTATTTTGTTACCTTTTGTTATTTTTTTTATTTCAAATATTATTTAAGATAAAGTCGATGACAATGTCGATGTAGAAAAGAAAATAAATAAATAATGATTGTACTATTGTACTCTATTCAGCTTAATATAAACAAATCATTCATTTTTACACTAAGGTCACTTTATAAACTGTAACAACAGATGGGATCCACTTTCGTAAGATGAGTTTAGCCAATGAGCCAATGAAGAATGGAGTGTCTTGACACTAGGTGCTCAACTATTATATGAGGGGAGATTCATTAAAGTCCTGATTTATTCTCATACATACGTTTGAACTACGAGTAGGTTATAATAATAAGTTTTATAGGCAATAACATTAACATAAACAATGGTGTGAAAACTTTGTAAGGACATAAAAATGTGTTATGTTCACATTGAAAACAAACCTATGGAATCTATGAGAGGGTCTATTACGCAATTTATACTTAAATATGGATAAAAACACACGTTTTTATAGTGTTACAATTTATTATTAAAATTCCAATTCCAGACTATAATGGTGCAGTGGAATAGCATGACTGCATACGCGTCCTGTCGCGCTGTGTGTTCGATTCCTTCTTAACATCAGGTAGAGAATTAGATAAAATTAAATATTTCCCCGCTCTAAGCAAACAAGCGCAAAACAAAGCGTGGCGTTAGGTTCCACCCCTTAATATATAATATTTCGAATTCGGGAGAAAAGTGGAGAAAGGAGGAGGAGGAGGAGGAGTGTTTAAACACTGAATTTCCTCGGGCTACACAATTATGTAAGTTAAATATAGAATTCTTGCAATTTTTTGCAAAAAACAAACCACACCATTAAAAACTCACATAATGATCAAAGTGAAATTACACTCTTTGTATAGATAATAAAGTTAAAGCGAGCGAGTGAATAAATAAGTTGTTATTGAATGAAATTTGATAAAGAAACCCACGAAATGGTCTGCTTTTTGACGATTCAAACTTATAGAATATTTTTCATATTAGCAAATGTTTTTTGAAATGTCACATATTTTGTTCTAGTAATAATATTAAGTTATCTTCTAAATCTTGTAAATAAAGAATTTGGAAATTTGAGTAGTGGAATTTGTTAACAAGTTATTTATAATTATTCTTCTTCTTTGTCCAGTAAAGTGAAGTTGTACATAAAGAAATATGAAAGAAATGAAATTTTGTTATATAGTTATAACTAAATGTATAATTTATTTCGTGAAAAAAGTGGGAACCCACAACCGGTCGGTTTTACAGTCACACTTTGTGCCCCCGCACCACGACTGGCCTCTAATGAATTCTTCTTCCACTTTTTTTTAAAAACATCATATTTTGTCTAAGCAAGAATCTTTTATAACTTTTTTAAATAGAGTTGAATCTACTACCCTTGTACAGTCTGCCACTCTTTCACAACTGCGTCATATTGGCTTTTTTAAATAAAAGTAATATAGATTAATTCATTTTTTTAGCATCACTCCGTATCATATTGTAAGGAAGCGGGAACCAAGGGGTGGAACTTAATGCCGTGCTTTGTGTTGTTACCAGAGTGAGGTAATTCATTTTTTCGAGTGGGAATCGAACCCACATCTGTCTCGTTTACAGTCTTACGCTACCGTCGTACCACGACGGAGTCTATTTAGGTTCATTTAACCCAAAAACAAAACTGGGGTCGGTCTTAAATCTGATTGCCTAATGTTATTTCATTTACATTACAAGCAAAACCTTTTGGCAAACTTCATCTTCTTAATATTTAAACCATTTTAGTCCATTGAGTTTTACTGAGGAACTCGATTTTTTTAATTTTGTCAAGACAAAAAGAATATTTCATATATAATTAAATTTTGTAGCCATGTTTATATGTCTGAGTAAACGGAATCGCTATATGTTTATATTAAGCACAGGAGGTGAAGTATATGTATTTGCCATATTATTATTGTTTTTCGAGCTATTTTCTCTCATTTTCACGCACCCCTTATATACGGCAGAGAGAATTTATTGTCAAGACACTCTGTTCTCCGCTTGTATGCGAAACGTCCCTTGATGTTTAGTGGAACTAGAGCGGACAAATTAAAAAAAAAACCTCAATTAATCTATATCACTTGGTGTGACGTTGATATTACAAAGTAAAATTCATATATGAACTACTTTTAGCATTATCTTTTATATGAATACAAAACAAACTAAAATTAATTTAGTTTAAAAGCTCAAAACGATTTAAGCTTTGCATGCTTCATACGTTGAAGTTAAATTAGGCTTGAAATTTTATTTATAACTTTGTTTTGCACCTAAAATAATATATGTATAAACAAGTGAATTTATACATTGACTTCCGCGCAGCTCCGTCTTTTTTTTATTTAATATTATTTAAGTGTATTTAGAAAAGAGGCCGGTCGTGGCGCAGCGGCACGAGGTGTGACTGTAAAACCGAGTGGTTGTGGGTTCGATCCCCACTCGAGGAGATGAAATATTTACACGATAATTGCTTAGTAAAAATAAATGATTATTACAATTATCTCCTCTGTTATGTATTTAATAAATTATAATTTAAATCTTTTTTGGATTCTGTTAGATTTTACTCGTCAAAATTGTGCAAAAATCTGTTGAGCTGTTCCGGAGCTTAGCTTGAACAAACACAAAGATAGAAAACCCTCAGTTTTCGAGACTTTAAATTGTTTATTTTAATCTTAATTTCATTATCATAAAATTAGATTTTACTCCAGTTAGTAGTTTAGTCCAGTTTAGTATTTCGAAATATTTTAATATAGAAAGAAAAAAAAAGTAAGCCAGATGAAGTGAAATAGGTTAAATGGATCGGATGGTAAAATCAATTTAAAGTTTGTAGAAAGAATTCGTTGTGAAAATTGGTCGAGAGGAGTTTTCATATTAGTATAAAATAAAGATTAAGTTTGCACTTTTTAAAAATTTCATAATTTATAATAATGATATGCTGCTTAGATTATTAAGGTCAGCGCATTGGCACGGCATATAACAGCACGAACGCAAAGATTGTGAGTAGTAGGGATTGGTGCGTTCTGGCTCATTAAATTGATCGCCTTATCAATCAAAACTTTCCGCGGATTTTCTCGCGGGTCGCGGTTTTGATTAATTAATTGGCCGCGGATTAAGTTGATTACCCCAGATCCGCGGCTTTTTTCGCGGTTTTTCTCGCGGGTCGCGGTTTTGATTAATTAATTGACCGCGGATTAAGTTGATTACCCCAGATCCGCGGCTTTTTTCGCGGTTAGTAGCCGCCATAATTTCGAGTCTTTTCATAGAGTAGTAGGGATTGGTGCGTTCTGGCTCATTAAATTGATCGCCTTATCAATCAAATTTTTCCGCGGATTTTCTCGCGGGTCGCGGTTTTGATTAATTAATTGCCCGCGGATTAAGTTGATTACCCCAGATCCGCGGCTTTTTTCGCGGTTAGTAGCCGCCATAATTTCGAGTCTTTTCATAGAGTAGTAGGGATTGGTGCGTTCTGGCTCATTAAATTGATCGCCTTATCAATCAAAATTTTCCGCGGATTTTCTCGCGGGTCGCGGTTTTGATTAATTAATTGACCGCGGATTAAGTTGATTACCCCAGATCCGCGGCTTTTTTCGCGGTTAGTACCCGTCATTATTTTTTGGGTGCGTTCTGGCTCCTCAAAAATTTCGCCTCGATCGCCTTATCAAACATTTTTAAAATAGCAGTGTATTCGTGTTTTTTATTTCTTTAACATAAGAATACCTAACCTAACCTACTCATCATAGAACCGTTTCATATTTGTGTTGGTGGCGCACCATTTTGATTAATTAATTAATTAACCGCGGATTTCGTTTTACTTTTTTTAGCATAACAATACTAACCTAACCTAACCTACTTCGCAGTAAAATTGTTTTCGTATAATACCTACTCATCATAGAGCCGTTTCATATTTGTATCGGTTGGTTATCACCTAGTTATTTTGTTGTAATCATCTCTGACTCAGGGTTAAATATTTAATACAATCAACGCTGATTTGAAAGGCTACGTAAGCTGATGTACAAAACTTGTTGATACATGGAAGCATTGGAAGCTGTTCTGATATGAAATAATTGTTGTTCGTGATACGTGAAAGTGCTCTTCCGATACGAAACAATGGCGGTGAGTATTATTTTTAAGTCATTTACTAATTTATTTATGTTGTTGCCCAGTAAATATATTGTGTACTTTTTCATTATTGCAGCTGTCAAGTAACAACTCGTTTGATTGTACATTTAAAAACTATTACTATTCTAATCTAAGCGGAGATGAGGCTGAAGAGGTCGCCCCTATGAAAATACAGAAACCCAAACAAAAGAGAGCCTGCAATGATATTAGTGGTTTCTTTGAGAAGCCAAAGAAGCAAAAGAAAATAATATTATCATCATGTGTTGCTCAATCGAATCCTGAGGGAACATCGTATATTTCTACAAACTCGGACGATGGTTCGCAGGCAAGCCATTTCATAAAAATCGAACTATATGACACAAAGAAACTAAACGGATTGCCTGCCACCGAGTACTGGAAGAATGCAGAAGTACGCCTTAAATACTATGTGCAATCTGAGCGTAATGAACTTTATGAAAGCTTGCGTGATATTATATACAACATTACCAAAGAAATCGCAGGAAGTAGCCAGTGTAAAAAGTCTTACTTTGCAGCTACGAAGCGATAATCTTATTACCATCAATCTATCATCCATCATGTTATGAGCCATCGTTATAAAATATTATCCTAATAAATTAAATATGTCATGAATTCGTTTGTTTTATTTTGTATTTAATAGTTTATTCACTATTACTCAAATCAAACACATTTGTACAATAAAAAAATATTTTATTTAGAAAATAGTTTTAAACATTTCATCCACAATTAAATCATTGTACAAAGTATTATTAGAAAAAACTTTCTTCACTCATATTTTTTTAAGCTTGCCGCTTTTATCCAACTATTAAATTTATCTGGATATCCTCTCCACTTTACTAACAACTCTTTTCTATGACCCGAATACCGTGAATGTATTATTTTATCAATTTTATATTCTAGGGTGGGGGTATATTCTACTTTCTGTAACTCTCTTTCATAGAAAGTCCCAACGATTGGTTCATTTTGCAAGTCTTTAATGCTATATACAACGAAAGGGGATCTGTAAATTATCGATGAAAATACAAAAATTTCATCACTCCAGTTGGTTTCGTAACCTTTTTGAAATATATGTTTATACTTGGTTATTCTTACATAATCTCCAATGCGAAATCTTGCTCTTATTTCAGTTGTATACTTCGAATTGGTTTGTTTATCATACAAATTGCACCAAACAGTCATAATATTGCTAGAGTTTACATCACATGGACACATTTTTATGCTTCTATGATAGCTGTGATTATAGGAATATAATAAATCTTGTAATATATCAATAAATTTATACGTGTTGTTATGGGTGAAGTAACGCCACATTTTCATTTTTAAAGTCCTTTGAAACCTTTCCACTATACTTGCTTTTATATCAGGATTATTAGTAGTATAATAATTAATGTCTCTACTTTTGAAATACGTTCTAACATCTTTGGAAACAAATTCAGTTCCTTTGTCTGATTGTATATCTCTAGGAGTACTGTTAGCTTCACTAAAAATACTTTCAAAACATGTTTTCACAGTTTGAGAATCTTTCTTTTTCATGGCTCTCGCAAACGCATATTTACTAAATACATCTATAACACAAAGTATATAATTAAAACCATCATTATAGTTACTATACGTCCTCATATCACTCAAATCAGCCTGCCAAAGCTCGTTAAAGTTTGATAATATGTATTTATTCCGAGGGAATCGTCTCTGTACGGGTTTATGCAGTGTGTAAGTTTCTTGAGATTGTAACCATTAAAAACTTTAACATTAATAAAAATTAATTTTATCTTGCACGCTGATTTGGTCCAGGAAAGTAAAAGCTTAGAAAATTCATTCGATTTTCAAACCGTCAATAATTCTATATGTATCGGTGATGATTATGAAGCAACTTACCAAATAATAATGAATGACATTTGTAATAAAATAAGTGAGTTTGAGAAAAAAGATAGTGGATGGAGTCTTAAAAAAATAAGAAATATTGATTTGAATGTTAATAAATTTAATCCTTTGAGGGGGTCTTCGTATATTGACTTACCAATTGACATAAAACATAAAAAGGCAATTATAAACGTCAAAAATAATGATGTGCAGTGTTTCAAATGGGCGGTACTCTCTGCTTTATATCCAGTTACAAAAAATTCAGATAGAGTGAGTTCATATATTCATAATCAAAATAAACTTAAATTTGAAAAAATATCTTTTCCTGTAAAACTCAAAGATATTCACAAGTTTGAAGAATTCAATAACTTAAGCATAAATGTCTTTGGTCTCAAATATAATGCTGAATCTCGATGTAATAGACTTATAGGTCCGCTATACTTTACAAAACGTCGAAAACTTACTCATATTAATCTATTGTATATAAACATAATCAAATATAAACTAGTGTAATCATCCATGGTTCCACATTTGAAATGATTCCAAACATCTTGGGCATGTCTATAATCATCATTTGATACATTTGTATTTACCAACGAATTAAAAAATTGATTTTGTGTTGGCAATGATGATATTTTCAAACTTTCGAACGAAGTCATTATTTCGTATGGATATACACCCTTCCTAATTAATCTTTTAAAGTCTTCATCTCGCGGGTAATTTTTTTTGAGCTCAACAAATTGATGTGTTTTTATATTATGTGCTAATCTATCAAGACTGCTTGACATAAATTGAAATGAGTCTAAAAATCTTAACGAGATATTATTATTCTTAATTTTTAAATATTTTGAAAAAGAAATATATTTTTCTTTATTTTGAGGGATTCCTAACCTATAAATAAGGTCTGTGCGGACTTGCAAAATTTTGTCGGAAACGAAAGTTTCCTAAACCACTAAAACTCAAGTTATTTCATTGATATTTGGCATACGTGTCTTAAATTGTTTCTTGATTAGTTTGTAATCATCATTTTATACATAATTTATATATTTTCTAAAAAAAATCACTTGTAAAAATTTCATACTAAAATTTCATATAACAATTATTTCTAAGTATTTTTTAATTAAGTTCTAGCGGATAGATTTTGTTTATTTTTGTTTTGTTCCGTAGGGTCGTGCTCATTTGCGCGAATCCGTTGCGTATATTTTGAAAAATTAAAAAAAAATACCTAACCTAACCTAACCTATAAATAAGGTCTGTGCGGACTTGCAAAATTTTGTCGGAAACGAAAGTTTCCTAAACCACTAAAACTCAAGTTATTTCATTGATATTTGGCTTACGTGTCTTAAATTGTTTCTTGATTAGTTTGTAATCATCATTTTATACATAATTTATATATTTTCTAAAAAAAATCACTTGTAAAAATTTCATACTAAAATTTCATATAACAATTATTTCTAAGTATTTTTTAATTAAGTTCTAGCGGATAGATTTTGTTTATTTTTGTTTTGTTCCGTAGGGTCGTGCTCATTTGCGCGAATCCGTTGCGTATATTTTGAAAAATTAAAAAAAATACCTAACCTAACCTAACCTATAAATAAGGTCTGTGCGGACTTGCAAAATTTTGTCGGAAACGAAAGTTTCCTAAACCACTAAAACTCAAGTTATTTCATTGATATTTGGCATACGTGTCTTAAATTGTTTCTTGATTAGTTTGTAATCATCATTTTATACATAATTTATATATTTTCTAAAAAAAAACACTTGTAAAAATTTCATACTAAACTTTCATATAACAATTATTTCTAAGTATTTTTTAATTAAGTTCTAGCGGATAGATTTTGTTTATTTTTGTTTTGTTCCGTAGGGTCGTGCTCATTTGCGCGAATCCGTTGCGTATATTTTGAAAAATTAAAAAAAAATACCTAACCTAACCTAACCTATAAATAAGGTCTGTGCGGACTTGCAAAATTTTGTCGGAAACGAAAGTTTCCTAAACCACTAAAACTCAAGTTATTTCATTGATATTTGGCATACGTGTCTTAAATTGTTTCTTGATTAGTTTGTAATCATCATTTTATACATAATTTATATATTTTCTAAAAAAAAATCACTTGTAAAAATTTCATACTAAACTTTCATATAACAATTATTTCTAAGTATTTTTTAATTAAGTTCTAGCGGATAGATTTTGTTTATTTTTGTTTTGTTCCGTAGGGTCGTGCTCATTTGCGCGAATCCGTTGCGTATATTTTGAAAAATTAAAAAAAAATACCTAACCTAACCTAACCTATAAATAAGGTCTGTGCGGACTTGCAAAATTTTGTCGGAAACGAAAGTTTCCTAAACCACTAAAACTCAAGTTATTTCATTGATATTTGGCATACGTGTCTTAAATTGTTTCTTGATTGAAACAAAATCTATCCGCTAGAACTTAATTAAAAAATACTTAGAAATAATTGTTATATGAAAGTTTAGTATGAAATTGTTATTTCATTGATATTTGGCATACATGTCTTAAATTGTTTCTTGATTAGTTTGTAATCATCATTTTATACATAATTTATATATTTTCTAAAAAAAAACACTTGTAAAAATTTCATACTAAACTTTCATATAACAATTATTTCTAAGTATTTTTTAATTAAGTTCTAGCGGATAGATTTTGTTTATTTTTGTTTTGTTCCGTAGGGTCGTGCTCATTTGCGCGAATCCGTTGCGTATATTTTGAAAAATTAAAAAAAAATACCTAACCTAACCTAACCTATAAATAAGGTCTGTGCGGACTTGCAAAATTTTGTCGGAAACGAAAGTTTCCTAAACCACTAAAACTCAAGTTATTTCATTGATATTTGGCATACGTGTCTTAAATTGTTTCTTGATTAGTTTGTAATCATCATTTTATACATAATTTATATATTTTCTAAAAAAAAATCACTTGTAAAAATTTCATACTAAACTTTCATATAACAATTATTTCTAAGTATTTTTTAATTAAGTTCTAGCGGATAGATTTTGTTTCAATCAAGAAACAATTTAAGACACGTATGCCAAATATCAATGAAATAACTTGAGTTTTAGTGGTTTAGGAAACTTTCGTTTCCGACAAAATTTTGCAAGTCCGCACAGACCTTATTTATAGGTTAGGTTAGGTTAGGTATTTTTTTTTTAATTTTTCAAAATATACGCAACGGATTCGCGCAAATGAGCACGACCCTACGGAACAAAACAAAAATAAACAAAATCTATCCGCTAGAACTTAATTAAAAAATACTTAGAAATAATTGTTATATGAAAGTTTAGTATGAAATTTTTACAAGTGATTTTTTTTTAGAAAATATATAAATTATGTATAAAATGATGATTACAAACTAATCAAGAAACAATTTAAGACACGTATGCCAAATATCAATGAAATAACTTGAGTTTTAGTGGTTTAGGAAACTTTCGTTTCCGACAAAATTTTGCAAGTCCGCACAGACCTTATTTATAGGTTAGGTTAGGTTAGGTATTTTTTTTTAATTTTTCAAAATATACGCAACGGATTCGCGCAAATGAGCACGACCCTACGGAACAAAACAAAAATAAACAAAATCTATCCGCTAGAACTTAATTAAAAAATACTTAGAAATAATTGTTATATGAAAGTTTAGTATGAAATTTTTACAAGTGTTTTTTTTTAGAAAATATATAAATTATGTATAAAATGATGATTACAAACTAATCAAGAAACAATTTAAGACATGTATGCCAAATATCAATGAAATAACAATTTCATACTAAACTTTCATATAACAATTATTTCTAAGTATTTTTTAATTAAGTTCTAGCGGATAGATTTTGTTTCAATCAAGAAACAATTTAAGACACGTATGCCAAATATCAATGAAATAACTTGAGTTTTAGTGGTTTAGGAAACTTTCGTTTCCGACAAAATTTTGCAAGTCCGCACAGACCTTATTTATAGGTTAGGTTAGGTTAGGTATTTTTTTTTAATTTTTCAAAATATACGCAACGGATTCGCGCAAATGAGCACGACCCTACGGAACAAAACAAAAATAAACAAAATCTATCCGCTAGAACTTAATTAAAAAATACTTAGAAATAATTGTTATATGAAATTTTAGTATGAAATTTTTACAAGTGATTTTTTTTAGAAAATATATAAATTATGTATAAAATGATGATTACAAACTAATCAAGAAACAATTTAAGACACGTATGCCAAATATCAATGAAATAACTTGAGTTTTAGTGGTTTAGGAAACTTTCGTTTCCGACAAAATTTTGCAAGTCCGCACAGACCTTATTTATAGGTTAGGAATCCCTCAAAATAAAGAAAAATATATTTCTTTTTCAAAATATTTAAAAATTAAGAATAATAATATCTCGTTAAGATTTTTAGACTCATTTCAATTTATGTCAAGCAGTCTTGATAGATTAGCACATAATATAAAAACACATCAATTTGTTGAGCTCAAAAAAAATTACCCGCGAGATGAAGACTTTAAAAGATTAATTAGGAAGGGTGTATATCCATACGAAATAATGACTTCGTTCGAAAGTTTGAAAATATCATCATTGCCAACACAAAATCAATTTTTTAATTCGTTGGTAAATACAAATGTATCAAATGATGATTATAGACATGCCCAAGATGTTTGGAATCATTTCAAATGTGGAACCATGGATGATTACACTAGTTTATATTTGATTATGTTTATATACAATAGATTAATATGAGTAAGTTTTCGACGTTTTGTAAAGTATAGCGGACCTATAAGTCTATTACATCGAGATTCAGCATTATATTTGAGACCAAAGACATTTATGCTTAAGTTATTGAATTCTTCAAACTTGTGAATATCTTTGAGTTTTACAGGAAAAGATATTTTTTCAAATTTAAGTTTATTTTGATTATGAATATATGAACTCACTCTATCTGAATTTTTTGTAACTGGATATAAAGCAGAGAGTACCGCCCATTTGAAACACTGCACATCATTATTTTTGACGTTTATAATTGCCTTTTTATGTTTTATGTCAATTGGTAAGTCAATATACGAAGACCCCCTCAAAGGATTAAATTTATTAACATTCAAATCAATATTTCTTATTTTTTTAAGACTCCATCCACTATCTTTTTTCTCAAACTCACTTATTTTATTACAAATGTCATTCATTATTATTTGGTAAGTTGCTTCATAATCATCACCGATACATATAGAATTATTGACGGTTTGAAAATCGAATGAATTTTCTAAGCTTTTACTTTCCTGGACCAAATCAGCGTGCAAGATAAAATTAATTTTTATTAATGTTAAAGTTTTTAATGGTTACAATCTCAAGAAACTTACACACTGCATAAACCCGTACAGAGACGATTCCCTCGGAATAAATACATATTATCAAACTTTAACGAGCTTTGGCAGGCTGATTTGAGTGATATGAGGACGTATAGTAACTATAATGATGGTTTTA
>JAJHJA010001038.1:0-22608 GCA_021202915.1 Heliconius himera
TATATATCTAAGAAAACTGAAGTAGCGTATGTATAACATAATATATAAATATTCTATAAAGTGGGATTTAAAACCCACACCTACTATGTTCAGTCAGACAAGTTGCTGCGATGGCGTCATCTTTATGGGAAACTATTTAAAGTTAGACAATCGCGGCCTCTGAATAAATATTTCATTATTTCAAGCTTAAATCTATATAAAAAATATTGCAAAAGGTTATAAATAAATTACAATAAAATTTTTAGTTTTGAACAATATAATATATATAAATATATAATAATAATTTTGAATACATAGTATAAAATATATTCAATTTATTACTGAAATAATGGAAGAAAAGATTACGTAATTACATTTTTTTTAAATATGTTGCATTCTTTTTTATCCCGCATGTGGCAAGGTAGGAAAGGGAACCACGCATCACGGAACTCACGCATCCCGAAACTCAACGCCGCGCTTTGTCTTATTACCAGCAAAAAATAAAAATAATCCAACGAAGCAACTTCCATTCTTAGTATATTCTTCTTTGAATACGATATATCGTACAATATAAATGTAATCGAGCACATTATTTCGTATAACTGCGAAGTAAGACAAGTTTGTCAGGTTATTTATTGTACTGGATTTCGCGTGATTCCTCATAGATTAGAACAATCTGGTGCACTTTGTATCTGTTGGTGGAAGGTCTTGCGGACGGTCGTTACCCTTTAGTACTTACGTAATATATCTAGTTGTATGGTATAAGAATAAGAAGACCTTGTGATTTACTGCATTTTGAAATTCTGTAGAATGAGAATAATATTTGTAAAGTGATATTCTCTGTTTCTCTTCTTTCTGTAAATTTAAATGCATGCACTATCTTGTTTAAATGGATTGAAAACCCTATAAATATTTTATCTTATGTAAATTACATATTAAAATATGTTACGATAGCGTCTTATTTAATATGTTTTTATTGTTTGGTCATCTTCATTATGTGTTTTTTTTTCTTAAAGACATACATACATTACAAAATTATGAAAATATACATAATCTTGTATATTTTTGCGGCGTTCTGTTCTGTTGTCTTGACACTAGGTTCCCTCTTCCTACCCTGCTGTATGCGGGAGACAGATTAAAGCTAATATGAATATTTCAAGTTAAATTCAATTTCAGCTGCACAGTATCTGACTGTAAATTTGACAGATGTGGGTTCAATTCACAATCGGGGAAATAAAGTATTTTCATTTCCTACCTCTGGTAACAAAAAATAAAGATCGGAATAATGGTCCGCCGCTCAGCACGCATACCTCAAAAATTGAGCGACAAACGGAAAACAGAGTGTCTTAGCACTGGGTGTATCCCGCCTACTCTAGCTATATACAAAATATGGCGCTCAATTAAAAAAAAAATTTTCAGTTTTAATTATACCCATTATCAAATATGCTGAAAGGTTTCTCAATACTAGTCCATATTAGTATAGAGCTTATAAGTTCAGCTCAAACAGTTCGTGACTAAGACAGGTGTCCATTTGATTAGCTGCAGATAAAGACCAAAAATCTTAATAATTGACATTTCTGGGTAAGCAATCCAAATCAATTGTATTTTTAATGCATTTCAATTGTAATATAGAGGCTAGTCGTGGCACAGGGCCACAAAGTGTGAGTGTAAAATCGACTGGCTGTGGGTTCGATCCCCACTCGACGAAATGAAATATTTACATAAATTTATATTTTCATTTCTTCGCTCTGGTGTCGAAGCAAAGTGCGGCGTTGAGTTCTGCCAATCGACAGGCAATGCCTCCAGAATCCGGCAGAAAGTGGAGAACGGAGTGTTTTAACACTAGGTTCCCTCTGCCTATCCTGCTGTGTGCGGGATACAACGTGAAGCTGATTTAATTTTAATTAAACTAAAACATTATTTTATAATAATAATGTGCAGTTACCCTGTGGCTGAGTAGGCCCTTATGTGCCTGAACACGATGGTTTTAGCTTGAAACATATGTATGTATGTATTTTCAAACTTGTGATTAGAACGTACTATACTGAATATATATACTCATATGTTTATATTTACATAAATATATAAGGCAAAACATTTCAAAGTACTTTTTTAAAAAACGCGTTTGCGTACTGACCAAAGCCATATATATGTTTTCATCAAAGTAAGGCGAAAATTTTAAACAACTATGAAGAAATATAAATTGAAACATCTACAAAAATATCACATTTACCTCCACTCCCTGTTATTTTAGTTAAAGAAACATAAGGCAAACTAACATCACAAAATATACTATACAGACACAATACCAATTTCCATCTCAATCTTATCGTTATTACCGTATTGTGGGTCACATAATACACAACGCGAGGTATTCTTGACCTCAATGGTCAAGTTCTGGAGCCAATCAAATATTATTAGACATTAATTTTAACGTATGACTAGCTTTTATCTTTGGTTTTTCCTGCGTGGTAATGTGAAATGTGGAATATGGATTACTAAACTTTTACTAGTCTTACTTACCTAGGGTACCTATAAAGGGTAAGGTGATGGAGTATATTCTTCTTTCTGTACCTCCTCCTGTATGGAGGAGGTACAGAAAGAAGAACAGAACATTATCACCAACACAAAAATAATTTTTCAATGTTCATGAGATTAGTGCGCTCAAACAAACTCTATATCGTTATAATATTAAGTAATGATATAATGATAGATTATATATGGGTAATTTTAATAAATTATTATTGTTTATGCATAGTAAATTTTTATTACGACATTATTACATAGGCATAGAGTAGTTTGTTAGGCTCATTGCCTTTGTAGTGGGTTCAATTGTATGGCCCAAAGTAAAAAAACTCTTGTTTGTGGGTTCGATTTCCACTCAAGGGAATGAACTATTAAATAATTTCATTTTCCTCGCTCTGGTAACATAAAGGCGTTGAATTCCGTCATTCAACACGCGATATATCGAAAATTCGGCAAAGAGTCGAGATCGTAACACTATGGTTTTTTATATTTATATTCCGAATATAGCGTGAAGCAATATTTTTTTATTTTACAAAATATTCAAGGATTGCTTCAAAATAACTGACCAAATACCGAACATGCTCCAAATAGTAATTAGCCCACTTCCAATTTACCTAACTGTAACATTATCGCCTATAAAGATCTTCGGCCTAGATCAGGGATGCCTGGACAAGAACTAACAATTAAGACGCAAAATTTTACCAAAGTAAGGTAAATCCATTTAAACAGGCAACACATGCTGTTGTATTTTTATAATATTACTGATCGATGTAATAATAACATAATTACAAGTTAGTTTTTGATTATAAAATTACTATATAAAATTACAGTCAATATTTTCAAGTGTGACTTTATTTTTAAAATTTTTTTGTTTTTTGTTTGCTTAAATAATATAATTTACTCGGTTTTCTATGTATACTTTCTCAAGGGGTAGCGACGATAAGGATTTCAATATTTGACAGTAGGTTTTACCTTTAGCATATGCGGGATAAAACGTGAATATAAAAAAAAACAATATATAATATATAAATAAATGTTAAATTAGAATAGAACATTTATGAAAATAGTTTGACAAGCCCTGATTTAGATTAACGCGCTAAATGATAAGGCTGCGCGTGCGCTGTATCCGAGCAGATCTTTTGTACGAAAGCGGGTCACTAACCTCCTCGAAGTGAACAGCTTTTCGTACTTTACCAGATTTTGTAAATTGTGTTGGGATATAATCTTTTTTTGTATATATTTTGTATGACTTATACTTAAATTGATACGCTTTAAATATAGATCAATAATATTGTAAAAAAATTAAGGAATATCTTTCTAGATTAGACTCTACTTTTTACCCATTACGACTTTAAAACAAAATACTGAGTGTAGTGGTGTTACCTTAGACTTTTCAATAGATAACTCACTTATCAATAGAATATACCTGCCTTGTAAATCATAAAATATAAAAATCTTACAATCAGCTCAACATAAAATATACTTAATATAATTTCGTATATTAGATATTAAATTCTAAAAATTATTTTATTATTCTAAATACATTAATAACAGCTCATTAAGCATATAAACTTCTAGCTGTTGCATATTGAAATGTCGGTAATCTCTTATGTAAGGTGTCAGTAAATCTGTTAATATGGTGATAATACTCAAGTAAGGTCACTACAATATCACTTGTGAAATGAAAGTAAGCATTCGTCTACACATATTTCTATAAATAAGGTTATTCAAATATTTTCTATTGAAAGACCATAAAATTTCGTACAAAATAAACAAAAAATTAACGGAATTCTGTTCAAAGTTGCATTTTCGATGTAAAACTCTATTATTTTATAGAATTAGCACTTCAGGCCCACGCACGTGTAGGTTGTGTGACGTAACTGTTGATATATCACAGAAATAGTGCTATTTATGGGTGTTAGAAAGACAAATGCACATAAATGTATGTAACTGGTTTTTACCCACGACTGAATATCATAATATTTTACAATCACTACTACGCATTTCTGAAATGCAGAAAGGAATATATATTTTAAAGCGTGGCAGTGCCGCCGGACAACGGAGTGTGTTAACACTAGGCTCCCTCTGCTTAACCTGTTGTGTGCGAGATGCAGCGTGAAGCTAATAATATTATATATTATAATAATAATATATTTCACAAGCTGAAGTTGACAATTCGCTTACCTGGACCACAAAACGTAAAATTTCCATTTCCTGTTCCCCTCTTAGTGCTCCTGCACTCCCCTAGGAAACATGCCAAATATCAGTTTTCTACTCTATATAGTTGCAACTGCGTGTTATTTGTCATTCACTCAGTAATGAATGAGTTTTGTATATTATTTCGATAGTTATGATATTTTTGAAAATAAAAGGTAAGAAAACCTAAATCCAAAAGATTTAAACTTTAATTGGGTAATATACCTAATGAAACATGCCTATGCATAGATATATAACAATTTATACATAAAAAAGTTTTTGTAGATTTACATAGTTCAAAACTCATAGTAACAACTGCTTTATAATATTTATATGAATGACCTCTGAAACAGATATTTTTCTGAAACAGATATTTAAGATTGTATGGGAAAAACGGAAGTTGCTGGTAAAGTAGAGTAAAGAGATCAACAAGTGACGTACTCATTATCTTATAACTACACTACTATTATTTTTTGCTATATAGTAATATAGGCACAGTACATTAAATTTGTAAATGAATAAAAAAGGAAACGCAATCAAAGTTTGCAAATGCTCGTTTCTTCTTATTGACATATATAACTTGTATTTTGTTTAAAGTACAGTAACCTCATTATCTTAACGCTAGGTTCCCTCTGCATCCTGCACACAGCAGGGGAGGTAGAGGGTACCTAGTGTTAAGACAATCTGTTCTCCATTTACCGCTGAATTCTGAAGGTATATTGAATATATTGAATGCCGGAACTCAGCGCCACGCTTTGCCACGACACCAGAGGAAATCGAACTCACAACTTGTCGCGTTTACATTAACATTTAGAGCTCCTGCACCACAACTGACCTCATTTCATATACTTACATAAATAAAATGAGAAACCACTTTAAGTACAATCTCATGTAACCTAAAATCATGATATGTTACAACCTCTAATATATTATCCACTAAACCGATTTCCATCGTCGTCCCAACCGAGATGAAGCAACTGAATATCTTTGAAATCCAGGAATCGAACCCATAATTTACGAGCACGATCACCATCGATAGTCTCCATAAATAACGATTATACAACGCCCACAAAAGTCAGGTCAAACTAGTGATAATAATTTGCATTGCACCAAACTGGGAAGTATAGGTACTTATCAAACCCCTGGACCGTACATCAGTGCTTTCTCCGAACTAAAATCTATTATATATTTATACGAACTTAAACCGTAACAATTGACTCTTGGATTCATATTGCTGAAGCATTTTCTGGTATTTCAAGAGCATTATTTTAAATTTTCGAGTAAGGAGGCTGTATATTCGCGACTGGTACAAGGTTTTTGATCAAATTCCTATTTTGATATAAACAATCGCAACCGTTATGCTGTAAAGTGTTTGTTATCTGTCAATGACTTTTGGTTATACTACGGTGTTTGCTGTATTAATGTCATATCTGAAATCATTTTAATATGAAATAATTGTAAATATTGTTAATTATGAAAAAGTAATAAATATTTTTTTCTTCGATTCGATTGTCAGAGAGAGTAGCGTGCTTAGTAGCGGAACCTAATCCTGCGCTTTGAGTTATGTATTTTTTTTAAGTATGTTTA
Organism: Heliconius himera; assembly: GCA_021202915.1. NCBI lineage: Eukaryota > Metazoa > Arthropoda > Insecta > Lepidoptera > Nymphalidae > Heliconius > Heliconius himera. The sequence goes on from JAJHJA010001038.1 coordinate 6,289, forward strand.
GTGCACATAATAAGCTAGGCAGGCAGCTAGGACCTAGGAACCTAGTGTTAAGACACTCTGTTCTCACTAAAACACTTCCGTTCCTCTTTTTCAAATAACGTACGGAACCGTCGCCTCGACACCATAGAGGATAAATGAAAATATGCCATATTTAATTTCCTCTAGTGTTAATCATCAATCAAATAAATATATTAAAATTATTTCTCCAAATGGGCATCGAACTCATAACTATCGCATATACAAAAAGACAAAAATTTACAATAACCTCAGCTTTATATCTTTTTAAAATGAATACCGTGTATTACATAAACGAAACTAACCCAGAAACATTACAATATGTTAAATATAAGCTGCACATATTTCAATGTCTTGTAACAGTGAGAGTACTATATCCTATACAAGCCCCGTGCACCACTGACCTTTACTCTGTAGTACAATACCACGGCAGTATGCAGCTTCGATGATGGCGACGTTCTCTAAATACCATTTGAATGCTTGTTTTACTTGACTGTATGTGTTTTTGTTGTTTTTATTGAATTATTTCTTTATAGAGGCTGTCGTGATGGGTGGGACAACGTCTGATTGTAAATACGTCGGTTGTGGATTGGATTTTTTTATTCAGGGGTATGATTATATTTAATTTATATTTTCTGTGGAAAGGAGGTGGAAAAATTCGGCGGAAAGTGGGGAACCGAGTGTCTTAAAACGAGGTTCCCTCTGCCTACCCTGCTGTGTGCGGGATACAGCGTGAAGCCGATTTTTTTTATTTATATTTAATTTCAGCGCTCTGGTAGACAAAGTACGGCGTTGAGTACAGTTTCTCAATTCACAATATCTTAAAATATTTTTACTTAACCATTTTGGTGAAACAAACCGGAAGGAAGACGAAAGGCGAAGATTAAATTATGAACACTAAGTTCTTTTCAACTCTTAATATGAGAGAAGTTTGAAGCTAAAAATATTTTCTTTTACTTACTAGTATACTCCTAATTACTAGGGTTCATGATTTTTTTATAGTCAATTTTGTGAGTTTTTCATGAATTTGAATCTGTGAGAAAGAGTTATTTTATTACGACAATATATATACTATATTGCTTCACATGTATGCAACGGTGAATATAAACAAATTACCTGCAAAATAGTTTATTTCGAAATTCAAGATGATACCTAGTTCCTAGGAGGAAATAATATAAATATATGACTGATTTTCTATCTGTCTGTACAACAATACTTTAACTTCCCTGCACTGGTAAAAAGACAAAACGCGGCGTCGAGTTCCACCACACAACACGCAATGTCTTGAGAATTGGACGGAAAATGAGAAACAGAGTGTCTTAACACTAGGTACGCTCTGTTCAGGGTAAGCAAGTAGAGTATGTATATGCGGGATACAGAGTGAAACTAAAATAAAAAATATTTTTCAAAACAGAAAATAATAAAATTTAACGTCCATTACACAAGTAAGAAGTTTCATATAACATTATAACAATATGTTACGTACATTTCATAACTCTTTCACGATCTACTGAGCATCGGCATCGACCAGACAGAGCCAATCGTGCATGTAAAATGTAACATAAATATATAATATAGGAAATTAAATAGATGTAATACAAAATATATGGTAATAATCGTGTGCTATGTCAACATTCACAGGCTGGGATTGTAGGAAGAAAAGTGTTTGTGTTAGTGTTAATATCTAAAATATTATAATGTTATATAGAAAGGTGATATCGTGATTTAGTGGGTTCGATTCTTGCTTGGGGAAACGATTTATTTATATTTTCTAGTTCTGGTGAGAAGAGTTCCGCCCCTCAACGCATGGTGTCTCAAAAATTGACCGTAAAGTTGGGTACGGAGTGTCTTAACAATGGGTTTCTGGCGGGATGTAAAAAATGTGAAAATTGATAGAAATTGTATTTATGTACTCTACAGTTCAGTGTAGGTAGTCAAATAAATATTTATATTGTATTTCGTAATGTTTTTGTCGTGTAGATGGATCTAGACCAAGGACAGCCGATAAGTCCGGAACGTCAGGCTCAAAAATGTTAATAATCCAGATTATTCTAATTTTTTTTTTAAATATTTCCTTATAAAGCAAAGTAAAGTTTAAAAAAAAGCCGCCTTGGCGCAGCGGGACAGCATGAGTGTACACGCGACAGTGCGAGATTCAATTGCCACTCGGGGAAATGTATTAATTTAATTTACTTCCTCTTGTAACAACCCAAGGCGCAGCGTTGATTTCCGCCCCTCAACCGGAAATGTTTTCAATAAGTATTTACTTTAAATGAGTCAGATAGCGTCAAACTAAACAGAATCGATATTGTATCAATATTTTATTCACAGATACGGAAATGATAATATTTATATTGTTATCGAAGATGATAACATCGAGCTGTCATGATAATCTTATTTAGCATAAACACGCCCATACTCTCGGCAAACATTGTAATCATTTGTCCAACAAAATGACGAGTTACTTTATATTTACTTAAGTTTCCTGACAAAATATATGATTTCTTTATTCCCATTGAACTATTAGCTTATTTTTAAAATAAAAAATAGCACATGGCAAGAGGTTCCACCGATGTTAATTCCCTTTTCAGTGTTTTATATGGCAAAATAAAAAAAAACGTACCGTCTATCCGTCTGTCAAAACTATTTATCTCAAGATCGTGTAGGTGTCAAGTTTAAATTAAAATTAAATAACTAATAAAAAATTAAGTATCTTAGACAACGCAACTAAAAGTTATGTCCATATTTTTTGCTACATTTCGTGTAAAATTCATCACGTTATCAAAATCTATACTATATTTCCCATTAACCTAGAATTATGAAACTTTGTATAAAAAAGATGGTTCACGTTTACCTACAATCATAAAATTTGTACGGAGCCCTCATAGGGCAAATCCGACTCCTTCTTGACCGGTTTTCATGTATACATTCTAAGTCTTTATTATAATTACTTATGTTTAACATTAACTTTAGTACATAACTTAGCAGAAATAATATAATGTAAGTAGCGATGTCTGTCAAAGTACAATATCCTATACTTCGTGCAAAGCTCAAACAATAAGCCTATCATTCATTCACTATTGCTAATATATTAGACAAATATGTCTTTCTGTCTCTCCGTTAGAGTTTATTACGTACAATTATTCATGCGACTGTAAACACGACGATCGTGGGTTCGATTCCCACTGATGAGACTAAAATATTTAATATTTTAATTTATTTGCTCAGGTAACGAGGCGTACGTAGCGGTCCGCCACTCAACATGCAACACCTTTACAATTTGGCAGAAAACGGAAGTGGGTCTTAATGGGAACGGAATATCTGAACACCATTATTATCTTAAACTTCAATAAATAAATACTAATCCTACATACATACAATCCTACGTAAATAGGTATATCAATTATACAGTTTACAACACAATCTGCGCCAGGAAAAACTCTTCCATTACTGAGTGCCTGTTAGACAAAATATATCTAGAGCAACGGCGTAGAACGCTGAAATTTGACAAATAGGTTCATAAGAGAATGTAGGTTAGCACGGAATACGGATATTCCGAATTTTCTACGGTAACGAAAAAAAAAAACAAAATCATACAGTCCTAAAGTTTTACAGTAGTAGTCTACACAAACAAAATTTTGGTCTATAACCCGTTTATTACGTAAGAACCAAATATACATTTTTTTTTACAACATACATTAAACAATAACGTTTCAAATTTCATACATTAATCATCACCCTACTTCGTGTATGATTTATACAAGCAAATCAAGATGATTGGATACGACATATAATGTAATAAAGAGAAACGCACGCGCAGCTAACGACTTTTAGAGTAAGTAGCGATCTATTACGAAAACTCATTGAATGAATAGAGCTTGGTAATCTTAAGAAATTGAACCTGCTACCCTTGGATTAAGATTATTAAGTTATTATTTTTAACTTTAAGTGTCACTATAATAAATAATTGCCACATTCTAAGCTATTTATATGAGATTTAGTATTTAACTCAGTATAATAGAAATATCAATACAGAAAGTATTATTTCGCTAACTTTATACATATGTTTGAGGCCAGTCGTGGCGCAAGGGCACAAAGTGTGACACTCGAGGAAATGAATTATTTATTTAAATTTATATTTTCATTTCTTCGCTTTGGTGTCGAGACAAAAACGCGGCGTTTAGTTCCGCCACTCAACACGCAATGCCTTCAGAAACTGGCTGAAAGTGGGGAATAGAGTATCAAAAAACTAGGTTCCCTCTGCCTACCCTGCTGTGTGCGGAATACTGCGTGAATCTGATTTTATTTATATGTTTATTTTTTTTTTGGGTTACATCGAAAACTATTATTAAGGGAGGATAACTAGATAAAAAGATTCACGGTTTTTCCTGCATAGCAAGGTAAAATTTTTGAGAAAAAACTTTCGTGGCGGTAATAAAAATACTTGAATAAAAAATTGTCCAAAATAGGGATTACAACCAAAACTATCACGTTTACAGTCAGACACTCCCATTGCGCCACGACGATTTTAACTAAAACTATATAAAAAGAAAAAAAACACTGTTTACAAATATTAATAAGAATTTCTTAACCCATTAACATTATAGGCTTAACGATTCTCTGCATACCAGAATATAATTAAAAACTGAAAACCTCCTTTCTTGAAGTCGTTTAAAATACTTACTAAATACAAAACCTACTAAGTACAACAACAGAGTTTCTGAAAACCAAAGCCAAAGCCAAACGCGGCATAAACGCGAACAAACATACACACGTACAGGACAAACTGAGAACTTCCTTCTCTAAGGTCGGTTAAAGACCAAAACTAAGACAATTCATATATTATAACAGCTCTACAATAGCGCAATCAGCGCACGTGGGCGTTCGCTATGGTGTTTTACCGCTTACGTAACGCACTGAGGCAGTGAGCTGACACACATAACCTTTGACGTAGGACGTCGCGCTGTCTCTTATTGAGGCAATATGAATGTGATTTTAGAATTTATAGAGACTGTATAGAGTATGTAGATTGTATAGTTGTTATTCAATTTTTAATGATTAATAGCAATAGCCTTTCTAGTGTCACACTCTATTCTGCACATAACAGGGTATGCAGAAGAAACCTGGGACTCTACTGTATCACTCCGTTCCCATTAAGATGTTTCTGTTCCCCTTTCCGCTGAATCCTAGAGGTTTTGTATATTGTGTTGTGGAACTTAACACCGCGCTTTGCCTCGTTACCAGGGCGAGGAAATGAAAATATTTAATATTTTATTTTCTCGAGTTTGCTACAGTCACACGCTTGTCCTCCTGCAATACGACGGCATTTAAATAAGATGTTATAATTTTTTTTTTGGAACGTCAAATAATTTACTACCAGTTCATTAAATTTACTTTTTCAGACCTGAGAAGAATCGACGAATTTATTTTTTCAACTGGGCCATTACCACTGTTGGCCGTTGGCAAAAGACCAGCAAGGACATGCAAATCAAGAGTAAAGATGAGATTTAAAAAACAAAAACAGAAACTCAAGTGATCTTGAACTGCGCTCAATACTTTCACTGCGTGCTGTGAATATTTTTACATGTCTAATGTTCCATTGGTTCCGCGTACGTTGGCTTACCTTGTGAGTTGTATGTAGCTACTACTTTTTGTGGCTTTGCTTAAACTTTTTTTTACGCAAAATCATACAATTAATAAATTCGTTCTATTTCTTCACAATCTCTGACTACTCCAATTCATGCGGTAGTTCTGACGTGAAAGTGGGAAAGACTGTGACTGTAAACGTAGTGTTTGTGGGTTCTATCTCTAGTCAGGGAAACGATTATATTTAAATTATTTAAATTTTCCCGCTCTGGTACACAAAGTGCGGAGCTGAATTCCACCACTCAACACGCAATGTTTCAAAAATTTAGAGGAAATTGAGAAACGGAATTTAAAACACTAGGAATGTTAAACACTAGGTTCCCTTTGCATGTTATAAATAAAAAAAAATATACTGCTAGTAAATAAAGCTTTATTCTAAATTGTCATAACTATTCACTATATTTCTTTGAAAAGTAATTATCTATTGAGGCCTGGAAGGTATGGCATCTCGGCCCGGCGGTGCCATATTAGTAACGTATGGCGGTTTCCTTTTAAAACATTTTACTCTACTGATAAGCAACTTTCACTTTTTATGTAAATTGTAATTGGTTTCAACAACGTTTTTGGTGTATTTAAATGTCTATATTAGGTATTGTATACACGAGTTATATACTAGGCGGTCGCTCTAGTTTTGCCTGAATATTATACAATTTTTCTTTAAATACTATAAATCTTTAAATGAATGATGAATGAAAGAAGATAGAAGAATGAATATAATATATAAATATTGGTATGTTAGAAGTATATCATTAACTTAGTGCGATCAAGACGTATTTCAACTTTTTAAAATGTTACAGGAGACATTGATTTATTTACAATATATCTTTAAAAAAAAAACATTGATCCAAATGAACAATATCCTTAGATTCTTCAGCCCAGTTCTTTAATTATGAATATAATTATTAATTATAATATAATTATTTCAGAACACAAAATTACTTCACCAACGTCAGGTTGTGTGAAGACCACACGAAGGAGTTTGTACGGTAAAAAAAGCAATAAAATAAAAAATATTTACACATCTAAAAGGGATTTAAAATACTGTCATCTTTAATTATAGATTTTTCTTTACTTGATAATAATGTAAACATGTCTACATACAGTCAAAAAGAAATATGTCAATAAGAAATAATATTTAAAAATCAGAAATACAGTATATATTTAGAACGTAACAACAATAACTTAAGTACTTAAAAACATACACAAATGCTAAAGATAAAAACTAATCAGTCGCGACATCCGGGCGTTTTCACTCCGCAATAACAACGAACAACGTGCGAACTGCACCGTTCCTGGCATTTGTGAAACACTTTCTATGCCCGCTTTAAATAAAATAATAGAAATTAGATGTTATTGTCTTCTTTGTTGGCAGCCTTATCACATGTATAAATGTATGTGTTTACATAAATGTTTTATATATATGGCGATGGTAGAGAGTTTGATTTTTTACGGAAGCTTCTATTTTAAAATATTTTTTTATATTCACGCTGTGCCCATCTTTTGGCAGAGTAGGCAAGAAGGTAGTCGTTTTTTGCCCAATTGTGAAAAAACTTGTGATGAGTGATGATGAAGATGATGAAATGATTTCCAGATCCACTCTCGGTACTCAATTACTTTCAACCAACCCTAGGTTCCCTGTGCCTATCCTGTTACATGCGTATAATACAAAATATATTTCACGTAAAATTAACTGTTTTTATGCATTATTCTTCTTCTTCGTGACTTTGTAAATATTAAAAACATATTTCAAAAACCAGTCCCAATATAAATATGCTGCAATCGTAAAGTGAGAAGCTTTTAATAAATTAAGCTATAATTGAACACCGGATGAAGTTCTTAGCATACCGAATGCACCGCGGGAACGAACGTTTACAGCGTTATAGCACGATCATAAAAATTAAATAACTATAAATATAATTAAAATATTAGGTACCGATTATGAAATATTTTCTTATAATTAATTTATGTTCGAAGCCAGCTATGGTAGGAAATTATTGATATATAAATGAATGCATTTATAATAGATAAGATGTATCTGACAACTTCGCGTACGTAGACTAAAAGGGGAACCTCATATTTTCGCGTTCCCGTAGGAATTTAGCGATAGCTTCTCCTCTCCGTCCTCTATTCTCCATAAGGAATATAAATACCAAATTCCAGCGTTTTGATCATTATTTTGTATGTACGCTATCGGCCAATCACTCAGTAGCGGAACAGATTTTTTTTTATTCAGCTTCACGCTGTATCCCGCTCGTCGCAGAGTAGGCAGAGGATAATTCTGTACGCATTGTGAGTTGAGTGGAGGAATTTAACGCCGCGCTTTGCTTCGTTACCAGAGCGAAAAAAATATTAAATATTTCATTTCCACGAGTGGAAATCGAACCCACAACTTACCGCGTACAGTCACACGCTTGTGTCACGTGTGCCACGACTGGCCTCTATAATATAATTTCTATTTAATTTTTATTACTTACTTCCATTTGATTACAAGTTCGATTATTGTAATGAGTATATATAATTTTGTTTGTTTGAAATCATGCTGAGGTATAATCGAGGGAATATCCGTTATAAATACCCTACATCTTAAGTACCTCATTTCAAAAATAGCGGAATAAATACAATTTTGTGAAGTAATTTTGATAAGATGAAAGAAATTGTAATATCTTTTTGTATTTGTCCTAATTAGTATTATGAGAATAAATGTAATAGGTCTACGATATGTCAAACTATAACTATACATATAAAAACATATTTATCAAAAATATTGATGTTTAAACTGAATGTTAAATATTTCAATTATTAAATTCCGTTTAAAAGTTTTTAAGCTACGACGGAATCAATAAACATACACACATCCATCATAACCCTCGTTTTCGTATACCCATAAGTAACTTTAACTGAAAGAAAACTTTTAAGTGAACATGGCCAAATAATATATTTTTTGTTTCAATTCGACCATGTCACAGACCGCTAGTACATTATACAGTTATACGACAACAAAGCCTCTTGTATCTCTGTCCACTGCATTTCATAGATGGTCCCGTTTGTTCCTGTTTACACGGAAATGGTAATTTTTACTTTATTATCGAAGTGATAAGGTTGATAATGGATTACGATGTTTTGTATGATTAAATTCTCACTAGCCCGTGCAGCCTCTCTGTACTGTTGAATCAAAAATTATCTATCCCAAACAGTCGGAGGAAAAATGACACAAGTAAAAATTTTAATATAATATACCTTATTTTTACTAAATCTTATGAAATAATCATAGAGAATAGTTTATTATTGACTTATTACTTTTGTTTTTTACTTTAGTTTATTTACATTGAAAATTGAATAACTAAATTTAAAATCTATTTTTTTAAAACAATGGTTACATTCACTACTAATATAAATATATTATATATATAATAGGAGTACTAAGTAGTATTTGTAATTATGAGAAACGACACCATAAATAAAAAAAATATTATCAGACTAGTGTTACGCTTGTGACTTCACCCGTAAAAAATACGTGTACAGTAAAAATCTTGAAATCTTCGGCTTTACTGTGTGTTTTTATGTTTGCTATATATTAGTGAAAAGCACATTATTGCGTTGCGTAGATTTAAACATTTACGCGTCCATTATTGTTAAGCAACAATGTTTTGTATTAAATATTATAATATATTTTCTAAAGCTTCATGCTGTATTTCGTTCACAGCAGGGTAGTCAGAGGGAACCCAATGTTAAGACACTAAGTTCCCCATTTTCTGTCGAATTCTGAAGCCATGTTCAGTGGCGGGTCTCAAAGCCACGCTTTGCTTCAGCACCCGAGCGAAGAAAATGGAAATATTAAATATTTTATTTCATCGAGTAGAAATCGAACCCACAACCAGTCGCGTTAACAATCACACGCCTCTGCGCCAAAACTGGCCTCATTCATACTATAACATTATTAAGCAATAAATGTTCTTAGCAATTCCAGAGGATATTTATCTTTTTGTTTTTATTACTAGCCAGTGTTAGAGATATTATCAGGGTATAAATCATAGCTCATTTCATTTCTTTAGTTAAGTATGAACGAGCATCTCTATAACCGATTCGGTCGACGCACTTGTTGTCAGGTTGTCGTAGATATAAATAAGTTGTACTAAAAGTGGCTTAATAATACATAGTCAATAAAAAAAAACTATATAATAAGTACTACTATCCTATAAGAATATTTCTGTATGTAAAAATATGATAGGACGTCAGGTAACTCAAAGTATTTTTTAAACTAAACTCTGTATCTCGCATAAAATAGGTAAGGGTAATAACGCACATATAACAGAATATTCATTTCCGATCAAATTTTAAGAGATTTTGTGTTGAGTGACCTGAGACTCAAAGCCGAGGTTTGCTTTGTTTTCAGTGTAAAGAAATATTTCAACAGTGTGGAAATCGGAACGACGGCCCATCGTTCAAAGTATAATGTCTGAAAAATAGGCAGAAAGTAGAGAACGGAAGTACCCTACTTTTACTACTTTACTTATGTACGACTATTTTATAAGCCAAATAAATTGTCTTACTATTCTCACTTAAAAATGATGAAAAACATTTTTTGTTTCAAAGTAAAAATATAAGGTAAAATTGTAAACATTAGCAGATACTAGGTGAGTAATGAAATGGTGATGATAATTGTAAAAATCACACAAAGTTATAATATTTTCGAAAGACTGTAAGTAGAACAATATACTCACACTAATAATTTTACCCGCGTCGCGTTGAGTTCCGCGCAGCGTTGAGTTACGCGATTCAGCGCACAAAGTTTGGAAAATGTACAGAATTCCATATTCTAACAGTTTATCACTTACTTATTTTATACAGGCTTGAAATATACACGTATATCAATCTACACAGAAGTAAATACCAATATATACATATATACATACCTAGATATACATATACGCCACATTTAGTTTCTTTATGCCTATGAAATGATCGGACAAGCCTAGCTTGATTCAATTGTTGTTATCGAGATGGCTCTGATGGTGCGGGTTCGATGTCCGACATATCTTCGATCAGCCGGATGGAGATTTTTTCCTGTTGCTCTTAGAGATACATCCGTAAATTTTGCTTTGTTTGTCTTTGTATAAGGTATCTACATGGATGTTTTTACTGTAGACTTAGTTTGATAAAAGGTATTTTATTTGATAAGAATACTGGTAAGACGACGTGACAAAAATATATCTTTTTGTATCGTGATTGTGAAATCAAATGTTCCCCAAGAAAACTTAAATAAGAACTTTAAAGCAGAATTCGGACGCAAGTTAGTGGAGTGTCACCGATTATTTTTACTACGAAATGTAGAGACGTTACATAGCACTCAGTCTTCTTTACTGACTCCGATTCTGATTTATCTATGCTTAAATTGAAGAACATTCATATATATATATACACATAATTCAAATACATTTATTCTGTAATATGAATATATCCACAATTTATATACACAATAACATTCACAACTCCATAGTTTTATAATATGTCTTACAAATTTTACAATAAATTTACCAAGAATTGAGGCCGGTCGTGGCGCAGCGGCACGAGGTGTGACTGCAAAACCGACTGGTTGTGGGTTCGATCCCCACTCGAGGAGATGAAATATTTACTTAAATTTATATTTCCATTTCTTCGCTCTGGTGCCGAGGTTAAGCGCGGCGTTGAGTTCTGTCACTCAACACGCAATGCCTCCAGAGTTCGGCAGAAAGTGGGGAACGGAGTGTCTTAACACTAGGTTCCCTCTGCCTACCCTGCTGCGTGCGGGATACAGCGTGAAGCTAATAATAATTTACCAAGAATCTGGAATCCATACTATTTTATCCGAGTTCCAAGTGGAAACAGGTGAATTAATTCACATTTTTTTTTCTATTTCGACCACGCTTCGCTATCTATTTGAACATGGTAATGCCCTTTATTCACGATCGCCGGATATCGATAACATTATATGTTTAATAGATTTAATGTTACCTACCCTTTAATATATTTACATACAAAAATAGATCGTAGATGTTGTGGTTCAGTTTCCGTTTGGATAAACATATAGTGTAGGTTCGATTTTTTGAGTTAATAAAAAGTAAAAAAAAAAGTTAAACTAAAGCAAGTATCGTTATCCGTTACCCCTTTTATATACTTCATTATGAGAATTATGAGAAATATTTATTTAATGCCTCCATAGAATTCGGCGAAAAGTGGGGAACGGAGTGTCTTAACACTAGATTCCCTCTGCCTACCCTGCTGTGTGCGAGATACAGCGTGAAGCTGTTTTAGTTTTTATTATATTAATTATACTAGACAAATTATAATATTTATTTTTCATTGTCTCGAAACTTCTGAGGAATTCTGGCGGATCTCAACACCGTGCTTTATCTCGACACCAGAGCGAAGAAATAGAAATATACATTTAAATAAATATTTCATTTCTTCGAGTGGGGATCGAACCCACAACCAGTCGATTTTACAGTCATACTTTGTGCCCCGGCGCCACGTCTGGCCTCACTATTACAATTGCTAAATCAAAACTCGTTTTTTTCATAAAATAATTGCTTAATTTGTTTTCGCTAAGTATATTTCTCTATAACCCGTCTTTGTTCTTGTTCTATCTATTAAGATCTTGGCTGGTCGTAGGAGCCCCTGCTATCCGTGCTTCGATATACATCTGATGGAACTACCCACAATATTGTTGTTATCTGATAAGGTAAGTCTTTGATAACAGCTCTACTATCTAGCATTTGAACAATAACATTTTTTTAACTGGAGTTAAGTGTTGTTTTACCTATACAATGTATGTGATTGATGATTGATTTAGCTTTTAACAACCCACAACCACAGACGATATCACCACTGATGATTTCTTCAAATAAAAGTTAATCTAACATTATCCATGTTAAAAAAATATATGTTTGTGGTTAGTTTCCTAACATTGAAATATTTAATATTAGTATAATTATGCATTTTTCTGTTTCACTTACACTGGGGCAAAGCCGCATCAATCAGAGCATATCCATTTCGGACCTTGTGACGTCACTACGGTATAGTAGGAAGGTCAAAAAGCAAGTAAGAAATTATTTTTAAGTATAAAATTACATAAAAAAATAATATAATTTTGTTATACATATATTCAGTGTACCTACATAGTGATTTTAAGTAAAAAAAATACCAGATTGAAATCATCATCAATTAAATTTACGTAAAATATTATAATTCATAGGAAATCATAATTTGTAGGTGCAGGAGGTAATTGGTGAAGAGAAGGTTGCCTTTACGAAGTGGCAGCAGTCCAACTCTTGCGGTCAGAGGTAGAGAGCTTTTACAATTATCATACACAATTCTAGGTTATTTCTATAGAACCCGCGTAGGTGAAGCTACAGTAAAAAGCTAGCCTTTTATAATAGCTTTTTTTACCTTTATGCTGTACTCACACATAGCAGTGTAGGTAGAGGAATGGGAACCTAGTGTTAAGACACTTCGGCTCCCCACTTTCCGCAGAAGTCTTTAAGAATTGCGCGTTGAATGGCTTTTGTTATCAGGATGAGAAAATAACAATATTAAATATTTCATTTCTTTGAGTGGGAAACGAACTCACAACCCATCGCGCTTATAGTGACGCGCTTACGCCCCTGTACCACGACTGACCTCACCATTATAATAGTAACTATTAAAAAAAACGTAAAACGTTTAAAAATTATATAAAACACCGCTCAATAATTTGTTAAATACGATTTAATAAACATAATTTTTCATATTTTCCTTCCGACGGAGATTTGCTTTGTGGTTTTGTAGGTCACACGCGCGTGTGTGAAACGATCAATTTCAATACATTTTATTTTTTTTCTTAAAATCTGCTTCGTTGTTAATAATATCTTTGTTGTAGGTATATCTTTAATACACGCACCACGGGTTCAATTCCCACTGAGAAAAAAAAGAAAACAAAGTGCTCTCAACATTAAAAACTTGTCATAAAAATTTGGTGAAAATTATGAAATTTGAACCCTGCTAACGGTATAAAATGTGAAACTGTAAAACATATATACTTATAATTTAACCTTATTTGAATAACCCACCACAAATGAGGGAACCAGAGTGATGAACGTACCTGTAACAGTAAAATGAGATCTATTAATTATATTATATATAAGTTATTAAGATAATTACAGATTGTCAGATGCTAGTAATAGAGGCAAATAATCGTTTATGTGATTTGCGATTAGTTTATATTAAAATAAAAGGCGTCATGGCTCAGTGAGGCAGCGTCTGATTGTAAGGACGATGGTTGTGGATTCGATCTTTATTCGGGGGAAAGATAACATTTAAATTAAAGTTATTTATTTGCTGCGGTAAACAATGAACGGCGTTGGGTGCTGTTAACCCAATTTCAGATATATTTTATAGTAATATATGTAATGTTTTGAAAATTGACCAAAAAGTGTCCTAACACTTGATTCTCTCTGCCAAAACTGATAAGCGGAAAAAAGCGTGAAGCGTAAAGCTGATAATAAAGTAGGTTTTATTAGACAAAGAGCTCACGTGGTTTTTCGACAAAGAGACTATATGAAAATAAAACCCAATTATTAATTACGTACTACGTTCTCCACATATCTTTAAAATGAATAACGAAAAAATAAGATATATCTCTCCATTTTCTCCGCAAAAAATAAATTTCTTTCATATCAACACTTCTACTTTATAAATCACATTATACAAGATTTATTCAAATAACATTTTGTAATTAACATAGAATGGTGACAGCTCAAGCTGGTCGGTATGCAGTTACGAAATTAAAATTCCATATGTACTTCTTATTTTACGTTCACGTTAAACTTTGCATCATTTATGAGGCTATTATAGTCGGTAAATAATGAAAGAAATTATCGAGGAAACCATAAATAAATTAAAGATGGGCACTCGCATAAAAAAAAATATGCTGCTTCACGCCTTTTCCCGCTAATTAGAATAAACAATGTAAACATCCCGTTAAGACACTACGCTCCCCATTTTTCGAGACATTTTGTGAAGTATCGGAGCTCAACAGTGCGCTTTGTCTACTTAAGTATGAAAATAAGTAAAAGCGATCTGACTCAAAATTTCTCTAGTAATTTTGCTATAAAATACTTTTCTAATATTTTCACAAACTACTTTTACTACTTTTTTTAGTTTAGCCACTTTTATTTTTGTGCACATAAATAAATAAGCGATACATTACACCAATTAAAAGTAATAATCCTACAATCCTCTTTTATATTATGATAAAAGATACACAATATATGCTTAAGTATATGTAATTTTACATGAAAAAACCAAGCAACAACCAAATCGAACTCACAACCATCGCGTATTCCCTACACATAAACCACTGGACCAGAACTGTCCATTCCATAATAATAACCTACAATTATAACATCAAATATTAAATCCACAATAAATTCCCTTTCTACTAAAGCACGCTCCATTTCGTTCTGACTTTTCGCCTATTACGTACTAAAAGGATACCAGACGTAATGCCAACGTAACCTCTGATCCATAGTTTTTACGTAAGACGATAATCAAATAATCGAGTTAAGTAGCATCGACAACCTGTTCGACTCCTACGAATACGCCGAATGGATGTGGTATTGCAGGTTTGATAGTTTGGAATGTAACGTGTTTATTATATAGTCAAAATAAATATTGGAGGAATACGGCAACGGACAAAGCGCGGCGTTGAGTGCCGCCGCGCGAAAAGGTGGAAAAGGATCGTCTTAATAATAGATTTCCACTGTCTGCATTGCAATGAAAGAAAATTAGTGTAAAAATTTTAATCAAAAACTTAAGAAGACAGTTTTGTTAATTGAGTTGAGCTTGTTTGGCGTGGGCGGATGTCTCTAATCTAATGTGTTCATATTATAGATTAAATTGAAAGTGAAAATACTTTATGGTATGTAGCTCATTGCTCACTTGTTTTATTCGAAAAAAAAAACAATATGTTACGCCTTTTGCGGCGACGAACACCTTCTTCGTGGCCGCATCGCGTAATGGGGAAATATTTGTTCGTCTAAATCCTTATATATAAATTACTTCTATTCCTCGCCTTCGATAAAGCAAAGCGCGGCGTTCAACTCCGCAATTTCAGATACAAATGACGCGAATTTTCGTACGAAACGCGGAGAACGGGATGTCTTTACTCTGAGTTCTCTAAGTCTAACAACAATACATAAATATATGCGAATATCTCTAGCGTGTTCATGTTACTCTCAATTATAAGACTGTTGGCCAACATTATAATTAAAACAAACAAAATTATAATTCAAGGCCGTGTATTAAATAAACAATGGAGGAAAAATAAAAAGATTCTAATTACATAAGTAGAAGCTCATGCCTCTCGAGGCTTGATGAAGAAGAAACAATACGTCCCCTGAGATTTAACATTAAAATGACCTTGACTTTATCAAATATTAACAAAAAATATATATCAAAAGCTAAAAAATGTTTCTTTTTTAGTAATAAAAAAATGATTTCAGTTTAGCGCAAATAGGTACACGCTGCATCATGATGTTGAGTCTTTTCAAACTATCAAAAAAATAAAACTTTTCAAACTATGAAATCGTTTTAATTGAAAAGTAATCTTTTCCATAAGCTAGTTAGCAAATTCTGGCGTTGAGT
>JAJHJA010001039.1:0-67658 GCA_021202915.1 Heliconius himera
TGATTGTCAGGCGTTTCTAGTAAACATATCAAAAATGTTATAGAAACGTTAGTATAGTGAGAAACCGAAGCGTATTAATGGGAACGGAATGTTTAACACTAGATTCCCAGGTTCCCTCTGCCTACCCGCTATGTGTGGGATACAGTGTGAAAAATATCAAACATCGAATTACAAAAGATATGAGTTGAAGTTAAAAATGTTAAAGATTTTAATATATGGATAAATTATAAAATATGTTAGCGAAAAACCGAAAGACGTGACCTAAAAGTTTATATATATGACATATTGAAACTTCAAACTCAAAGAATTTCAAAGAAGCAGTAAGCTCTCTGTGGTGCTTGTGAGCTCCTTGTGATACAAGTATGGAGTTATCAGTTAAAAAAGATATTCGACATTATTAAATTATACAGAAATATTCACATTGGTGCTATCGTGGTATCACTACAAGACTATGGATAGCGTCTGAGATGGTTATGCGTTCGATCTGCACTTGTGGAAATTAATTATTATGACTCCTTTGTTCTGGCAACACAAAGCGCAGCGTTGAGTTCCGCTGTTCAAAATGCAATGTTTCAAAAGCGGACCGACAGTAGAGTACGGAGTGTTTTGATATTAGGTTCTCTTTTGCTATGTGGGAAACGCGTGGAAATATTTACTTACATATATTTTACAATTAATGAACTGACTCAAATATTTTTATATAATAATGTTTATATACATTTCAGGCCATGTTATTTGTTTCTAGCCAATCAGAACTTTTGTTATTATGGTGATAAAATAAAAATCATACTAAACATGTTTTATTTTATTATGTAGGCGTATCCACATGGTAACTGCCATTACATTATTTTTTAATCTTGGTCAGGATCAATCTCTTGCTAAGCATTCATAATTCTATTAATTTTTAAGAGATATATTCGAACATATCTACACATATACTAAATACATCAGTATCTGTATAAACATTGGAATTCTGTCTTCAGATTTGATGTTTGTATACCTCTCCTATCCTTCACATCGAATTCTCTATTCGCATTACTAAATCAAATATTGAAAAGTCGTTTTAGTTGCGGTTTTAACTAAACCAATTATATATGTGTATGCATTAATTATTAATATTATTATGTATTGGACAGATTTAATGTAATTATCTCAAAAAGTATAATTTACGTAAGAAAAGTGTTTAGATTACAATTAAGTTTATTAATTTTAAATACATATTATATCAGAATGAAACAAAATTCTGACTTATAATTATAGACTCTATATCTACACTTTAATTTAGAAGACAAGTGCAGTATACACAATTACATAGCGAATTTTCAAAAGAGACTTTTGATCGTTTACTCTTGTATTAGGTTAAGAGTATGAAGCCGACAGAACGTATAAAAGGTCAAGGCCAACCAAGCTTATCTCGCGCCGGGCTTCAAGAGAATCTACACGGATATTATTTAGGAACCAACGAAAGGAATAATGAAGTCATATTAAACTTTGAGATCTTAACAACCACCGAAATATAGGGTGGTGTCTAACGAAGCCACATAAGTTTTAAGTGGCCTCGGGGTTCCCAAGTTCTGGCCGGCCGTTTATCCTTCACAACAAAGTTATTTGTTACATCCACCTAAAACGTTGTTGATGCTTACCTACTCAAGTTTGATAGTGTATTAAAACTTAAGATTTTCAATTTTACAACCCACGACTATAAAAACTTCATGGCAAATGAATGCAGTTCGTTCATTTATGCATGCGCCAACTTTAATATTTCTTTAAATTTTACTTCGGTATTCTTTCAGAATATTTATTTAAGAATGATATTTTTGAACAAAAAATATATACGGATCTCAAGAAATTTATAAAGACATTAAACAAAGAGTTTTCTCGTAAACTCTCTGGGATTATTTCAAGTCTAAATTACTCTCGGAAAATAAATGATCTGGTTGTTTGATTTTGAAGTATATAACTTTAGCTAGTAATATATTTTTACACGTTTAAAGTTTTGTAATATTCCTTCAACTTGAAAACCAATAAAATTATAGGTCTACAAAATAAACTTTTCATACTATTTGTATATAGAATATAGACTAAAATACACCACATTACGATTTAAAGGTAACGTAGTATAATTTATAATCATATGTCATAGTTTTCTACAGTTCTGGCTGTCCTACGTATCACAAATTATTAAAAAATTTTGAAAATATCACAGAAAAATAAAACATCACACATGTTTTAAAAGTATTATAACAGTTTTTCTGTACTTGTATTTTTAATATCTGATGATTTTAATTACAAAATTCATAGTCGGTGGAAGCTCAGGAGGCTATCATTTTCACATCAAAAAATTAAAAAGTCAAATGGCAGCCTGCATCGCCGAACTCGATGCAATCCAGCCGAACGGAAAATTGATTTCATGTACGTATACATATATCACTCTTATTCACAAAGATGAATAGCATCAGTGAATTAATTTAAATAAAATCATAATTGATTATAATATATATAATATATTGATCATAATATATATAATATGTATGAATTGGATATTATTATACAGTTATATTACCATAATTGAGGAGGTTGTGGCACAGTAGCTCAGCATCTGACTGTAAGCGCGATGTTTGTGGGTTCGACCCCAAGGTGCGAAGGAATCATTATATTAAAATTATTTTCCTACTCTACGTTGAGTTCCGCTAATCTCAGTCTCGAATATTGGGTGGAAAGTGACGCAAGCAGTGTCTCAACACAAACAAATAAATAAAAAAATTATGTGAAGCTGCTTTCTAAAAACACAACTAACAACATTAATTCACTTACACTAGCTTTAACACTATTATTTTTAGTATTCACTAAATTGGATATATGTATAAAGGGGGTCAAGAGGTCACCACGAGGTTCTCAAGATAGAGCTAGACATGTAGCAGTCAAATAGAGAAACTTGATCCGTCCAAGGGCGAACTAAACTTGTACGGCTTCACCACACTGTAATCGATAAATCTTAAACTTTGTGGATTTTGAACATAGCCCAGAACCTCTGGAGGCTTTCATAACGTAGTTCAAAAGCTGTTTCGGATGTTGGATTCTATTCAGAGGCTCGATCTCGAATCAATCTCATACATCCTATGCGGTTTGGTTGGAACATTTTGAGTATTTTAAGAAAGACGTGGTCAGTGTTGGTATGAAAAGTGATAGTGATTTTTGTTTTTTACATTTTGTTAATAGACTAGGGAGGTTTTCATTCTTTTATAATATTACATGTAATAAGTAAATGTATTGCATTAGTCAGTAAATTTCCACTTAAACAAGAAAAAAATATAATTATGTATATAAGAGGAAAAAACAAGTAACTTAATTAAAAAATAAAATGTGCAAGAATACATTTTTATATTATAGAATAGTTTTCTCAAGTTATTTATTTTTTCTTGTTTTATATATGTTTGTTTTATGTTTTTTTATAGCGGTTGTGCGAAAGATAAACTTTTTGTAAATTAAATGATTTAAATGTTGATTTGGTAAATCTATACTTATAATAAAATTGTAACGGATCGGTGTCTGTACATGGAAGATATGTTAGAAAAAATGTTATTGGGGACCTTAATAATGTAGAAAAACCTAAAACAATGATTTTTAATTATTTTTTTTTGTTTGTCTGTGCGTTTGTTATCGCTTATCTCAGAATCGGCTTAACCGATTTAAATGCCGTTTTCATTATTGGATTCTAGCAAGTTGCCGTTATTACATAGGGTTTGCTTTATTACAATCGGTTCATAAAAAAAGGAGTAATATAAATTTAAAGTACTTAGTTCGAGAAATTTGCTAATTGATGTAACAGTTATTTTATACTATATTTTTTTTTAGCTTTCAATTTGTATGATGGTAAAAACATCGAGATTTCGATATGTAGGGTCGGGATCGGAGTTTACCCGGGAATAACTGCGCTTGCAGTGCACGCGTACTTACCGTCTACTTAAAAACTATATACTTAGTTTAATATTTTTCTTTAAATACAACAAAATTTTGCGAGCAACATCAAGTAAATTCCCAAAAGACTTAAATTACTCAATGAGACGTCGTGGCGCTGTGGCACAAGCGTGTGACTAAACCCACAACACGATAGTTGTGGGTTCAGTTTCCACTCGCGGAAATGAATTATAATTTATTAATATTTTGAAACCAGTCATGGCGCAGAGGCACAAACCTGTCTATCTGTTTATCCTCGGATAAATCTTAACTTAAGTTTCTTAATTCAACTTGTATATAATTTAATGGTTACAAAATAATTGTTATATCGTGCCTCCTCTTGAAATTTGTTTTTAAGAATAACGGAATCCAGTGAAACTTTTTTAAAATGGATTTTAACACGACGATATTAAAATTATACACAAAAATCTGAGAGAAGGCAGCGCTTTCCCGTTTTTTACGGAGCAGTTTAAAACTGCACTCGTCAAAAATGTTTAATGTGCTGCAATTATTTCAATAATTTTGTAAATATCAAGTCATAGCTGCAGAGAGTTCTACATTATGTTTTATGAACGTTGTCCTATATGATTTTTAAGGTAACTATTCATAATATTAATTGTTTTATAAGCAATAAGGCTTGTTAATAGATTCTAAGATGTTAGTAATTTCCCAGATGGTCCCTGATATCATATTATATCCAGTTATGTTTGTATACTATTTGAATATTTTACTTTGTTAGCGCGAATCTTTGCTATCAGATAAAAACATGAAAACGGAAGCAGACATTTACGCAGAAGCAGCAGAGATGATAGAGAGGATGTCGCCAACAGCTCTAGCCGGTACCAAAGAGACGTGACATCCAGCAGTAGCTCCAATAATGAAAAAGTCTTAGAACTCGTCTGAATATAAAAGTGACTTTTCGAGAAAAGTGGCTTCAGCGTCAAATATACAGAGTGTTTTTGTCAACACCACTTTAAATGAAACCACAGTTTTAACTACTCTATAAAAGCCTAAAACACTAAAAAAAAGATAAAAAAGTGATTTTTTCAAACAATATAAATAATAAAATTATCGTTGTAAAATCGCAGTCAAAACTATCAAAGGGAAACCGCCACCACATTCCGAATGCGAGTCGTAGGTATTGGCGGCAAAGTTTATAGTTGTTTAGCCTTTAGTAGTATGTGTTTACGTTATTGATATCTATACGTAACTGGGTCACATAAAATACAGGTATGGATAAACATCGTGAAATGAAACAAAAATCCTATGTCTAAGCTGTTGAGTTATCTTGATTAATTTCTTTAGGTATGGGTTTAGAAATATTTTACCTATATGCTGTTGCCGTAAAAGGAGCGCTGACACTTCCACCCTGTATAACTTATGGCTGTGCAGACGAAACAAATCAGCGATTCACTTTAATACATTTAATGTGGCTAAAGGGGGACCATATAACCCTACTTGCTCTCAAATCGTTAAATTTGCGTTTATTCAGAATATACACATTTTTTATTCCATAGTAAATCATATATAGATAAATAAATATCAAAACCGTGGACTTACTTTTCAAACAGGATCTATAAAACAAAATACAGGGCCACATTACCACCTTCTCCCTATACTACATTCATATTACATTACCTATTGTATATTTTATTTCAATTTTGTTACACAAAAGTAAAATTGAATTTCTCTACATAAGTCTATAAAAGTAGCTATTATACTGGGCTAAGTTTCAACCTATATAGTTATTCTGAGATGAATCTAAATCAACATTGACCGAGCGCGTCCTCAAAAAGTCAATCTAAAGTTCTGAGTATATTTCTAGTTTTCATTTTTCTACAACAACTTTTCTTCAAAATAAATATTTGATGAAGCTTTCGACTATAAACTTATTTTAAGGTCTTTGTGTCTTTAGTTTTATAATATACTAGGGGACCCGCGTGTGGCTGCTTGGACTATACGGATATTTAGTAGGAAAGATAAATAAGAAAATATAAGCCTAAATAATGAAAAAGAGTAATAAGTAGAGATATAGAGGAAATAAAATTCTTAATATTCGAAAAATTACCTGAGTAGTTAAAATGATAAAAAAAAGTAAAAGTAACTAAAGAAAATTCTTAATATTACACTTAATAACCACAGACAATTTTTTAAAAATTAGCTCAAAGTAATAAGTAAACGTAATTTAGGAAAATATTTAATATTAGAAAAAACTCGTATTTCCATTTATCGCTCCAGGCAAAGCGCGGCGTTGAGTTCTACGACTCACCACGCAATGCCACCAAAATTCGGCGGAAACTGGGAAATGAAGTGTCTTAACACTAGGTTCCTTTTGCTTACTCTGCTGTGTGCGGGATACAGCGTGAAGCTGATTTATTTTATTTTTTTAAAGTAGCCTATGTTCATCCCACGATCCTCAAGTACCTATCTCTATATAAAATTTTATCATAATCAGATCGGCGGTTTACCCGTGATTAGGTCACAGACAAACAGACAGACAGTGTTACTTTCGAATTTATAATTATAAGTACGAGTATGAATTCAAGATAATATAACATGAATGTAAAGTTCAACAGATTTATATCAATGTATTTACTAATATTATAAATGACATTGAATAAATAATTTTAAAATAGAAATTTTAATAAGTTTACTATTTTAGAGAAATAAATAGACAGAGGTAAGATAAGTTAAACTTTGTTTTGGCCGCTAATGGACCGTTATAATGGACCGTATTTACTTACTTACATACTTACGAGTATGTTACATCAAGCTATTTAAACATAACGCCTTATTGATCGTCACACTACACCTCCCCTGTAGTTTTCGTATACTTTATAATTAGAAATAACTTTTACAATTAAAATAAACATATATATTTTGTTACACTGTGTATTTCAGAAAAAATGACCCTGTGACGAATAAGAAATATTATTTTGGCATATCATAAAATTGCTTATATTTACTCTGATATTAAAGAGTATATTATTAACTACCTAAATATACTATTGAAATTGAAATTATACCATAAATTTAAAAAATATTCAAGTTTTCTTTCAACATATGGCGAAAAGTATTCCTTTACGTCACAGACTATGATCTACCAGAACTAACAAAAACAGGTATTAAAACCAAATCATCTCCTATTATCTAACAGATATGTTTATATTCTTTCCCAAAATAATAAAAAAGTAGCTTAATTTTATCACATTACGAAATAATTAGCGAAATAAATTCTGTTAGTCACTTCTTGGACAATTCACAATAGAAAAGTATTCCTTGCTGATTAAACGTATTACAAAATCGAAAAAACATTCAACGTGAGCAATTCTTGACAATAACAAAATATTAATAATCATAAAATAAATACTATAAAATGCTAAATAGATAATAAAAAACTAAATTTTGTGCAATTCTTTATGTCGGACAGTGACTAATTTGAAACCTTCGTGATGAAAAGGAAAATTTAAGCAATATCCACACTGTCAGTTTGAAAGTAAAATAAAGCATATTTTTTTTACATCTTTTACCTTGTCCACTGACATCACCCTGTTCACATATGCTCTCCTAGTGCTTTTTACGTGAAATTTTTCCAGTATCATCGATGCTGTGTTTTCGTAGATCAATCGAAGTTTTCGCCTGCCTGTCTTACCAACTGCTGCTCTTCCTTTCTCAATTTTTTTGCCATTTTGTCATCACTCGTTCTCTCGACGTGCTCGGTTTAGACACAGTAATATACTACTTTGTTTGATATGCAGATTCAGGCATGTCAAACCAAAAGATCACATCTACTCTACAGCACTTACCTTTCTTCACTCTACAGCATTTACCTTTCTTTTATTCTTCTTCTGTAATATCCACGTTTTAGAACCGTATACATATCAGATGGAGACTGCAATGTGTGGAGCTATGCTGACGTTTCGTCATCATCAACGCAGCTAAGGCTTTATCTCTCATGTCAATATTTATACGCCTTAAAGAGACTTGTCCAAATACAGATAGAACAACCAACATGACATAACGCAGCCTTGTTTAACTCTCGATTTGATGTCAAACCAAGGTGATATGCCAGATCGTGCACCCATACAGGCTGAGTGATCACCTTAAAGAGACTTTATAGCTTGGAGCAACAGGCCACTGACCTTGTACCGGGATAGTATCTCGCATAATTTAATTCTTACAATCCAGGAAATTGCATTATTAAGTCCACGAAACCACAAAAATCTGTTTACGTTACTGCCAATATTGGGTATTTGTTGAATTTTTTCACTCTGCACGCGGAGTGAAAAAATTGGATTCATATACTCTTTCAATTCTAAAGTTTAATTAGACATCCCACTACAGCCTATCGGCTCTTTCTTGCATTCTTCTCCTCTATATTTTGGCAAGATAATGAAATGATGGTGTGTATTATGCCCCATAGCTTGCACGTTGACTGTGCCTCGCCATTCGTCTGGTATCCTCAATCTGATTTCCAGCATAAATTGCACAGATACAATTACAAATCCAAGTCACGTAATATTTCGCCGTGAATATTTGACCATCTCTGCAGTAACTCCATCTGCTTTCGCTGCTTGACCATATTTCAGACTACTCTTAACTTGGTGGTATGTCAACTTCACCATCGGAAGTAAAGTGGAAGTTGCATTGCCAGAAATTTAAAAATTTAATTGCAGATTCAACCAGATTATTGCAAATTTCGGTATTTACAACCAGATTTATGTATTGGATTTTTCTCACAATATTTCACATTACGTAATGTCCGGCTCCAACGCTTTTTTCTTTGTTTCGGTATCTTTACTCAGTTGATATAATCCCAGACTCGTGGAAGATCAATGTAATGCACTCATTCCCGAAGGAAGGCGATGAGTCAGATCCAAATAACTGCAGGCTCAATCACTATCACGGCTTTGCTTTCTAAATTTATGCAGAGCATATATATAAATAGCCAGCTCTTGAATATTTACCCATAAGCCTTGACATTCCCTATGGCTGCGCGAATTAATTTTAAATTATACAAATTATACTTTTGATCTCTCCGTAATTTCCAAGTGTTACACATGAGTTAAAAATTAAAATTTTTCAACATTCCTTGTGCACTAAGCTTTACAATTCCTAATAGTCACAGTTTTGTTCCGGTAATATGTCACGTAACGCACAGGAAGTGACGTTTTCATCCCAAAAAACTTTTCAAGTTAAAAATAACTAGCATTTAATTAAATTATCTTGTTTTTAGCTGTAGTAATGTAATATAGGTTAGATTTTTGTTCAATTACTACGTGATAAATAAAAGAAAACAAATTAATTTGTGTTTAAAACATCGTCACTACTCGGAACACTTTTTCTGTACCCCGAAGACACAGAAACTTCCGTCACAGTTTTTGTCGAAATTAACTTTAGTATAATAATTGCAATTTTACAAATATGATTATAGTGGTGCCAGGAAGACAAAAACAATACAAATTTGAAGATTTTACTTATGTAAGTTATCAAACTCACCGTGACTACTCAGGATTTTCCGGTACTATAGTTTTCGTAGGACAAGATTAAAATATTGATATTATTTAAAATAACTGTAAATTTATCACATAAGAGTTGAAAAAACACTTAAAAAAATACCTGTGAATATATTTAAACACTTAAACATATTCAAAATCTAATATATTAAAAGTAAGACGTATTTGAAATCGGCAAGAGTACCGTGGGACAGTCGAAATCTTTACCTCATATTTTGCTTTCTTTTAAATATAAAAATAATTATCCGCTTTTTATGGTATTTTTTAATTTAAGTCAACATTAAAACATTTACTTTAACCATATAAAATCCTATTTCCACATGATCCATATAATAAATTAGAAATAAAAGTGCTTAAAGTTATGGGACAGTCGAATTTTGCTAGGGTCATTTTTTCTGAAATACACTCTACAAGATTTTAAGCTTTGATCAAAGTAAGTTATAAAAATAACGAAATCTCAATATAATTTCAGATTAAGGAATTTCTATTTATCAGAGAACTGTCGTATTTCAAATAATTTATTCCAAACATCTAAGTATTTTCCAATTCAATAAAACATTCTACGGCCAAATAAAAAAGTTATAATTGAAATGGTACAACATTATGTGAAATCAAGAAAATAATGTGAAGAGCAATTCTTTTGCGAAAATAAATTAAATGCTTTACATTTCAAAACAAATCAGATTAACATAAATAAAAAAAATTACTTCAGCGAAATTTACATTTTATATTAAAGTTTTTTTATACTATTATCTTCGTACTGCGTGACGATCCTAATGATATTTATAATTATAGGTTCAAATTTCATTTCGGCGTAAGGATGTGATATTGCCTTGAATTCTTTCTTACACAGGAAGAACACAAATATAATTGCATTTTTCAGGTTATGAAAATAAATATTCAACGTGCCTTTATAAGATATATGAATAATAAGAGTAAGTTTTTAAAATATCAATAATATAACTTATGTATTGGGTATATTGATGACTTATTAAAATTCCTCAAAGTTTTAATTCTAAAGTAATTTTAGTTGAGCTCCCATATCCTGAGCTGTTCGAGAGATGCTATCGGTATTAGCTTCATCTGCTCACGTACATATTACTTACACGGCTCCATTCCACTTTATAGGCCATATGGGAATTCGGAAAGGCTTCAAGTTTAGTACCACCAGAACAAAGGATTCTCCCTGAGCGAGACCTACAAATAGCGAAACAAGGGCAAGGAATTTTAATAAAACCCTTATTATCTATTCACAGCAGCAGTTACGTGCTTTTACGACCAAAATGGCGATCACGACTCGGTAACGTCGTCCCTTGCTTTCTTTGTCACAACTTTTGTAATATCATTATGGATGTTTGGACGTTCAGTTGCTAAAGTAATATCCTAATAAATAATTATGTTCAGAAAATATAGAAACAACAACACATAAAGCGCTTTGAGGTTTAAGATCTTCATATTTGGAAATTACGATGGGCTTGGGTTCGTTTTGATGAATGGAGATATTTAAAATATTTATAAAATTTTGCCTAAAAGTCACGCCTTAATTTCCATAACTTATCATGTATCTCTCTAAGGAAGCCCATGAAATTCTGTGTGAACTACGAAAATATTAAATTAATGATCTTTGGTAACTTAACCTTTAAACCCAGATAATTGGAAACTAGACAATAGACGAACATTAATTGAAAATTTTCAGTCTGCTTAACCCTAAATGTGTCAAGGTTGGTATTAACAAACGGCGTTCATAAATAAAAACACACGCGCCAGAATCCCTGGTGGATTTTCATATTGTCAGTACAAGGTTACATGCAGACGAACGTTCGTTAACGAATGATTTTCGAGTGAAACATAACAATTGTATGAAATATAATTAATGGAAGAGGAAAAACTTTATGTAATTTTTGCGCACATTTCCCCTGATCACTATGATTTTTTTTGTTTAATTTGTTAGCGCCACATTGTATGTTGCATACAGCAAGATAAGCAGATAGGATAGAGGGAATCTAATGTTAAGGCACTCCCATTTTCCGCCGATTTCTGGAAGCTTTGCGAGTTTAGTAAACATTGTGCCCTTGCGCCACTCACTTTGATACTTCCGTATGTTTAAACTGTATTATTTATATGTAAAACTTTTTGTTTTTACTAAATTTGTAAAATTTTGAGAACATATTGTTAGCATAAGTTACTTATAATGTAGTAATAGGTGTCACTGTAATTATGAGTACGTCATTTGATATTGTTTCCATTATCGATTGTATTAAGTGGCGGTAGTGTGCTGCGTCTTTTCCGGTGGATTTCCAATATAAGCACAAACGACACGGCACTCGTGTTCATTACGTTCTAAGATATTGTCAAGACAACTTGTCATTACAATTCATATTTCAATATTGTGACTACGAGAGTATATGTGTATATAACAAGTGTAAATAAATTTATTGTAAAAGCTGTATTTTGTGTCTGATTTGTTGGTTCGCCTAACAGTTCAGAAGCGGGATTACGAAAGGATATACAAAATTTCCTGCCACGCTCATAAAGTGTAAGTAGACCATATATATATTCTTTTTTTTTATTTTCTTTTATTTTTCTTACTCCTTAAAGATTAGCTGAATAATTTGTATGTAAATTGAGTTCTCTATAATTTTTAATTTTTCTATTCTGAATATAAGCAGAGTGTTGCGATTCTAATTATAGTTTTTAGTTACTCTTATTTCTTTTACATCAAACAAACAACAAACGGATAAATGAAAGATCTTCACTGGAAATTTTATAAATAGTTTTAAGTTAAAGTTTACTGATGACGATACATAGAAATCTTGTACTTCGAACTTTTCGTTGTGTGGTGATTGATATCCTTTATAACAGCCAGAGTGGTTTTTTTTTATGAAGGGAATTATTGGATAAATTTGGAAGGTTGCATAATTTGAGAATACACTGGATGATGTGCATACCTAAACATTTTCCATTTTATAGTACTTACGTAACGTTTCAGTTTTGAGGGTAGTTGATAAATTTAGAATTTGAGATTGTTTAAGATATACTTTAAAAGAAGTATACAATTGCTTATAGCATCTACGTTGGTAGACGTGATCGATAGGATATTAGTTCTTCCAATAGAGTATTTACTTATACGGGTGATAATTTAAAGATATTTGACACCATGATATTTTACACGTTTAAAGATATATGATATTCATTGGTCATGAATAATTTCAGTTATCAAGACTTTCTGGAATACTTATTTTGAAATATTTATAATGGGTATATTCAAATTTATTTATTACATATCTGGAATATTTCTTTCGTTGTTTTTGTCATTCTTTGGAAAGTTTTACATCGTATAGAAGATATTGTATTTCGCTATCTATTGGTTAACTATAAATGATATTAGTATTGTTTTTGTGATGACAATAATATTAGTGAAGTAACTATTTTGTTGTCTTAAAAACGTCAATATGATTGTTTTATCATCATGCGGAATTGTTATACATATATTCTTTATGTGTAGTATGTTTAGAATTGATGAATTATCTGAATTGAAATTTGTAAATATTTTCATTGGTTCTTACTTCCGGCTTTGTCACTTTATTGAGAACTGTCGTCTTGTCGTTTCCTATTTCTGTAAGAGTTATAAAGCTATTCTCGTAATGTAATAGTCTCTTTTTGAATGTATTATTTTTGAATTAGATTGTTCTATGGTATACGAATTTATTAACACGTATAATAGACACAAACATAGAAAATATATTCGTAATAGCTATGGGATCTAATATTCAAATGAAATTAAAGTACATGTGTTATCTCAATTTATTAGTATCTCATTTTATTTGTGTTATGACATATGGTAAAAATTCCTTTCTTTTACGGAATAAATATATTGTGATTTGATAATTATTCCTGGTTTTGGATAATTGTTGTTAATGTAGATATTAGTGTAATTCTCTTTATCCCGTGAGGACCAGCCAGCTTAGGAAACTTTGGTGGCATTCATTATTTGTTCAATTGGCTTTCTTTTCCGTTTGCTATTTGTTTGTTGTTAACATGATGTCAAAGTATTGGCCCTGTTTCACGTAATTGTAGACAAATCTAGATTTTATTTGTTTATTGGTTCATTATTGTCGATTGAGTGTTTTGATTTGTAATTTTCTCTTAATCTTAATATTCTTGGTTATTATTACTTTATAACGATTAAAAGTCGTGTAATTGTAAAAATAAAATATCATTTATGTGCATTTATGGCCAGATTATACAGTGACGGTTAACTTGTTAATTTTTATGAATTTCGAATATCAAAGTTATTTGAATAGATTTTCAAATTCATAAATTTGAAGGAATTTTATGTTAATGTAATTAGGTTGATAAAAAAGTTATTATGATGTGTGCAAGTCTAAGCTTATATTGTTTGAGTTTCAGGAACATGGAAAATAATATTGCCCGAGGATAGGGCTTGAGATTGAATGATGCCCGAGGATAGGGCTTGAGATTGAATGATGCCCGAGGATAGGGCTTGAGAATGAATGATGCCCGAGGATAGGGTTTGGGATGATGATGCCCGAGGATAGGGTTTATGGGGCGGATGGTGCCCGAGGGTAGGGGTTTGGGATTGAGTGATTCCCGAGGATAGGGTTTAGGGATGATGATGCCCGAGGAAAGGGTTTGAGGATGGATGCCACCCGAGGCTAAGGAGTTAAGCATTCATCCTTCATCATTCGTCCCTCGTCATTCATCCCTCATCATTCGTCCCATATCATTCGTCTTTAATCATTTTAATCTTACCCGAGGTTAAGGGTAATGGATGGATTATACCCGAGGTTAAGGGTGATGGATGGATTATACCCGAGGTTAAGGGTAATGGATGGATTACACCCGAGGTTAAGGGTAATGGATGGATTATACCCGAGGTTAAGGGTGATGGATGGATTATATTTCAGGTTAAGGATAACGGATGGATTATACCCGAGGTTAAGGGTGATGGATGGATTATATTTCAGGTTAAGGATAATGGATGGATGATACCCGAGGTTAAGGGCAATGGATAGATAACATTTCAGGTTAAGGATAATGGATGAATGTTACCCGTGATTAAGGGTAATGGACGGATAATACCAGATGTTAAGGGTAATGGATGCAAAATATAAAACTACAACATACAAACTCGAGTTTAAGGATAAAGGGAGCTTAAGAATCAGGTTAGTGAAGTCATTTTTGAGCTCATTAAAGAAAATGATGAATAAGAATTGATTGATTTTTCGAAATTTGAATTGATATTAAATAATATGATATTAAAATATTTCTTTTAACTTGCTGTAATTGAGCGGAATGGAATAAATTCATAGCGAGTCGTTCCCAAACGACGAGAATTAAGTATATTCATTTTAACAAATATTTTAGTATAAATGTGTTTACGATGAGACACGAAGCAAAATTCTTATAAAATAAAACTTTTAAATCGGTGTGAAATAATGGCTATTGGTTGGTAAATGGTGGAAATGATCACGGTGTAGCAATAGATACAAATAGAGACATACGTAGGTAGGTAGGTAGGTAGGTACAGTAGCTTAAGTTATAATTCCTAAAAAAATGTTTGAAATATTTTTCATCTGAAAAAAATAAAAAAAGATATATATAAAGGGGAAAATAATGATAATGGTAACTATAAAAACATGCAATGTATAGCTGAATGAAGTGAATCGAATTCAAATTATTCTTTTCATTTTTATTTTAGTAGCAAAATTACAAAAAAATGTCTAGTGAATCTATGGTGTAAGTCTTACCATTGGCTCATAAATAGATTTATTTTGGCTGAGAAGAGCCGGCAAAATACTCAAGAAAACAGTATTTGAAGATAAAATTTACAATAAAAGTACAACAATCGTTACTTTTCAGTTTTAACATCGACATCCTTTAAGACCATATATTAATATCGTTACAGTAATATAGGATACAAGCTTTGCCTAGTAATTGAAAATTGGCTGTGAAATTTTATAATGCATACGAACATGGAAAATGATGCAAATTTAGTATAACTTATGCCTAAAGGAAAATTAAGAGCATATTACTCTATCTATCAACTTGTTGTTATTTGTTTGTTTTTGTATATTATTAATTTCTTGTTTATTACAAGTAGACTTTCAAAAGGAAAGTAGAAGTAAACCTTAAAATAATCTGAATAAAAAAAAATAATAACCACAAAAAACCAATCGAATTCGACACGATTTTGTCCACCAACCTCCTTATGTTCATTCAGAAGACAAATTTTCCGCAGATTTAGTGTATTGTTGATCGGGATGTTTCATATTAATTTTAGCTTGACATTTCCATGTCTTCTTTAGATAATTAGTCCTGAGAGAGACAGATAGACAGACGTACGTAAGGACAGGACTTAATGCATAAGCGTTTGCAGATATTAAGCACTTATTATTTTTTACATGTGACGGGCAACGGCTGTACGTAAGAGCTGATGGTCAATCTTCGCAGCATATCATTGAAGAGACCTTTGTCCAGTAATGGATGAGGACAGGATAATAATCATGGTGGTGATGAGGATCATGGTTATGATCAGGATCATGGTGAGGATGGAGATTATGGGGGTGAAGATGGCAGTCATTATGGTTGTGATAATGTGATTTGAATATGGGAGTAATGAGGCGAGCGGTCCTTCAGCTTACCCTGCAGTGTGCGGGGATACAGCGTGAAACTGATTTATTTTATTTTAAGTAAATGTATCTGCTCAGTTTACGAATTTAATAATAACATGCTCTTTTAATGTACTAAAGTAAGTGTTCGATATTAAAAAGGAATATTCCATGTAGCGTTGTTGGTGTTGTTTAGCCAAATTCTTGTAATAAAAAAAAATATATATATAAATAATATGTAATAATTAAATTATAACATGAATGTATATGAACTCTGATGGCTCATTGTGTTAATGAGAATTATTGAATTGTATAAATCTACATAATTATATATAATGTAATATACATAATTATATAATTGTTGTATAAATCTAAAATCAAAAAAAACTAAAAATGTCTAAATCCAAAAAAATGTTTGCAATGTAAAATATAATTTATAAGTATTTTGTATAATCAATTTATGACGTAATGAATTCAGTGTAGCTAACATTTATTTTATTTAATTTTAGTTAAGGAATAATAGGACTCTTTTATGGATATCACATGAGTCTTGTTTTATGTAATAATTGTTTTGATTTTAAAAATTACTAATTAAGATAATGTATTTCAAATTGTATAATTTACATATTATGACATGTGAATATCTAATTTAATAGTTTTTGTAAATATCCTCACTTGTACTAAAAATATAATTATATTTTGTAACTGTTGGCACAAAACTAAAGCTATGTAAATTAGGACATTTAAAAATTGTGAACTATTCTTAAATCGCGAAGGGACTCGCGATCAGCAGGATGGCCGAGCTGTTAGCATAAGTTACTTATAATGTAGTAATAGGTGTCACTGTAATTATGAGTACGTCATTTGATATTGTTTCCATTATCGATTGTATTAAGTGGCGGTAGTGTGCTGCGTCTTTTCCGGTGGATTTCCAATATAAGCACAAACGACACGGCACTCGTGTTCATTACGTTCTAAGATATTGTCAAGACAACTTGTCATTACAATTCATATTTCAATATTGTGACTACGAGAGTATATGTGTATATAACAAGTGTAAATAAATTTATTGTAAAAGCTGGATTTTGTGTCTGATTTGTTGGTTCGCCTAACAATATGTTCTCCAACTGTCTGATCTCATATCATTTGTATATCAACCACTTTTCTTGCGTCTTCTGGTTTTTGATGGTAAAGGTTGTCTGGTAGAGACCTGTGGTGATAAGGCGCTTTTAGACCAAATTTTTTTGGTAACAACACCATCGTGTCAGTCTCGTTGGTGTAATAAAGCACTAAATAAATAAATAAATAAATTTACGAATACGAGTGAAAGTAGACTTCGCAGTACCTCAAAACTATTTTGTTACAAAAAAAAATGCTATTAAGAAGATTAGGCTAAGTTCAGACAAACTCGCGGCGACTGCTTCGGCTTCTGATGACGGCGGATCAGTACCAAGACGCGCAGTCATATACACAATAACATTGATTTGTTAGAATCTTAAACCACACGCAGAGCTAACTACACGTTCATCTGAACTTAAGTTTATAGATTTTAAAATCTAATAAGTAATGTTTATATGAAACGAAGATATCGTGACCATCTACGTAAATGTAAGGTAATATTTGTAGTTTCTTCCGAACTGATGCCTGTTTGTAGCTTGTAGATTTGAATTTCTAAGAAAACAAAGTACATGTTAAACCGTACAGAGAAGCTCACATTATTATTTCTTTTATGTTTACTCTTTATTATTGGAAAAACATCCATCTAGTTAAAGTAAAGAAGTCAATACATAAAACGAATTGTTCGACCTACATTTACATAAGCATATCAAGATCAAATAGATTGAAGTCACATGTTTCGTTTTAGGGATAATATATAGGTTGACTTTTTAATATTGTTTGTAATTTTATATGTTACTGTTGTATTCTTCTTTGAGTGATTACATTTATTGTGATTACTTAATTATTATAATATGGCAAGACCGGGTTGAAGGTCAGTCGCGGTGCAGGCAAGCGCAACTGTAAACGCGACAGATTGTCTGAAAGAAATGAAATATTTAATAAAATAAAGCGTAGCGTTGAGTTCCATCAGGTTCCCTCTGTAGAGCTTGATATGTGTCAACATCAAATTATATAAAAATACACTGGATTTTAACCTAAATCCATAGGTGACATTCTGCGCCACAAATTTTATATATTTATAAAACATTCTTGATAGAAACATACAAGTTTAATGAGTTCGGTTTACGCCGACATTGAAGTATTATTCCCAATAAGTCTCAGTTCACATTCCTGGTGTTCGACCCGTCCGTCAATGTCACGGTGCTGTGGCCAATAAGGGCGACCAAGCCACAAGCTTTACAAAGCTCATTCCTTCTTAACACTTTCTTGCTTTATTTTCTATATAAGAATTAAAAATTAAATTAAATCAGCTTTACGTAGTATCCCGCACACAGCAGACTAGGCAGAGGGAACCTAGTGTTAAGGCACTCTGTTCCTCACTTTCCGGCGATTTTTTCGAGGCATTACCTGATGAGTTGCGGGATTCCACGCCAGACTTTTGCCTTAGTGCTAGTTTATTTGCTCGAATGGGGATCGAAACCACAACCGTCGCATTTAGTCACACCTCCGTCCACCAAGCCACGACGGCCTCTATCCTATCCTATATTTTATTTATAATTGAATTCTCAACTTTTAACAAGTGTGACGTTAACTAAGTTATATGAACACAATATAGCGGCGACGTTACACGAATAAGAAAACGCAGTCATTGCAAGTTGTAGTTAGAATTAAATGTAACGAAATGTTGTTACTGTTGTAGAAACTGCTTT
The DNA here is from genome assembly GCA_021202915.1 of Heliconius himera. Lineage (NCBI taxonomy): Eukaryota > Metazoa > Arthropoda > Insecta > Lepidoptera > Nymphalidae > Heliconius > Heliconius himera. The sequence goes on from JAJHJA010001039.1 coordinate 18,934, forward strand.
AGTTATTTACAAGTATAAATTGTATATAACTGTTTATACTAGAAATTATATAATGATAATGAGCTTTAGCTATGCTCACCCGGGCGAGAGATTATTTAAATAACCTTAATTTTCCTGTTTTGTTAGATAAAAAATCAGTTTCACGCTGTACCCTGCATACAAAAGGGTAGGCAGAGGGAAACTAGTGTCAAAACACAGCGTTCTCCTCTTTTTGCCGAATTTTCAAGGCATTGCGTATTGAGTGAGGAAATCGAAGCCGGATCCTTTGCGCCTCAGATTTTTTTTGTTTGATAATGCGCGGCGTTGAGTTCAGGCATTTAGTTGAAAGTGAAAGGCGGTGTGTCCTAAATACAAGGTCCCTCTACCTATCCTGCTATATGGACAGTTGTGGGTTCGATTCCCGCTTGAGAGGTGATATATTAAATATTTTCATATCCTTGATTTGGTAGCGAGAAAAAGAAAAAACGGCGTTGAGTTCAGGCACTCAAAACGCAATGCCTCCAAATGTTGATGGAAAGTAGGAAACGAAACTGTATTAATAGAAACGTAGTGTTTTAACATTAGGTTCCCAGGTTCCCTCTGTCTACCTACTATGTGCGGGGTGCAGCGGAATAAAAATATATATATTCTAAAACATACTTTAAACAAGACTTTAGAAGTAACGTTTAAGCCACATCAACTTCTAAGCCAATTTTCGATTAGATTGGGTTCTAGTACTCCTTGATTTTATTTACGTAATGCTGTAAAGTTATCTACGTACGCCATTTGTGGTTTTATTTAATCTGTATATTGTATCTAACTATTCTGTGAATTTCAAGCTCCTAAAATGTTTTTTTAATGTTCAAAATTATATTTATTTATAATCTATATATATAAAAAAGGGCATGTACCTGACTGACTGAGGTAAGACGCACGCACAGCCGTAACCGCTGTGCGTAGAAACGTGAAATTTGGACATATGTTGATTTTAATAATCTGGACATCCACTAAGAAGGGATTTTGAAAAATTTTAACCCTAAAGGAATTAAATAGGATTTTTTTTTATCGGCACTGATTTTTATAAAATTTGAAATTCAGACTCTTAAAAATATTTCATTGAACACGTGTTTCATGGTTTTTTAGAATTAACCCCCCAAGGGTTCAAATAAGGGGTTGAAAGTTTATATGGAAAAATCTTTAAATTACCACCGATTTTTATACAAAAATAAATTCAGACTGTTGAAAATATTTTATTGAACACGTGTTTTTTTTAGAATTCATCCCTAAAGGTGCAAATAAGCGGGCGAAGCTGCGCGCGCCCACTAGTTAAATAAAATTTTGAATATTTAAAACATTCTTTAACTATTATTAAAATTATTTCTTAAAATTAACAAACACTAATAAATATAAACATCAAGTCAGTGTAAACATATCAACTAGTATTGGACTTATCCAGTACAAGCTTGAAGTACTTAGAAATAACATAGCCTAATCTGTATGTAAAAAATATTTTAATTAAATTCCAAGTGAACACTGAACTTGGCACTTTCGAGAATGGAGCAATTTACACTTATGTTTTTGATGAAATGTGTATAATGTAAAAAATACATCATATTTATTTGTTTCTAATACATTAGCAGTTTCATAAAGTTACTGAAGCCTATCCTATTTTATTCTTATACTGTCGATCAAATATTAATTTAGATGTCATATCTTGGTCATACTTCAGTTGAAACATACAGAAATATCGCATCTACATTTAAGTATACCATTTCTCTAAATTCTTGAAGTTACATGCAGAAAGTGTCGCCAATAAGTCTCCTTCTGCCTTCCACGCGACTGTTTCATCTGTCACTGTCGACGACGTTTTAGCCAAGAACATTGTATTTTATCACTTCAACGCTTTATTTTAAATTTAAACGGCAACCAATCCTAGAAATAAATTGAAAACTGGAATTTGTTTTTGTAGTGGTGACTAAGCACGTCATATTGTTTGTGCTGAATGATAAAAGTAAAACGTAATATATCAAAGTCTTTGCTATACTTTTTGTTGTTCATATGCTGAATATTTTAGATATTTTTTTGCCTTTTTTTAGTAAGTTTTTATGATAAATGATTTGTGAAACACAATTTTAGGTAACATTGCGGTCATTTATGCAACACTTTTTTATTTATTTAAATAAATGATGTGACAGAGTAGGCAGAGAGAACTTGGGAACGCAGTGTGAAGACACTCTTTAAGACACTTCCTGCTTAACTTTCCGCCGAGTTCCGGAGGCATTGAATGTTAAGTGGCGGAACTCAAACCTGAGTTTTTTACCTTGGTGCCAGAGCGAAGAAATAAAAATATTAGCAAATAATAATTCACTCCCTTGAGTAGGGATCAAACTCATAACCGTCGTTACAGAAACACCGTTTTGCCTCAGCGCCACGACGGCCTCCAGTCAAGATATAGTCTTTAAATATTGAAATAAGGTCCACCAATCGACCCATAATAAATCAAACTAGCGATAACACTTCATTTGACTCAAATATACGTATATTATACGTATGGTAATAATTCCTGAACTATCAACGAAGCAATTTCGCAGATATGTCGCAATGCTGATTGCTAAACTAAGTACGACGGATTGTATGCACTAGATACTGGTATCAAGCATATTAGTAATCGAGTTTTCGCCAATAATTAAGTTATAATTTTAATGTAAATACATACATATATGACATATCACATGTGCACCCTAATCTTAGTACAAATATTAATTAAAATAGTACAGACTTCGTCACAAAACATAGTTGTGGGATGTATTAAATTTTCATATATAGGAATTCTTTATTTTCTGTTAGTAGAAGTGGTGGTCATAAAATTTGTAAATTATGATTTTCTTGAGGCCGTCATGGCGCAGTGGCACACGCGTGTAAGCGTGACGGTTGTGCGTTCGATTCCAACTCGGGGTAGGGTTTAAAGTGTTTTATCGGTTAAATATTTGTTCGTCCTAATTAAGTAAAGAATTTAAGACGCACGGACTTGCACGTCGTCAAATTTTCAACACTTTTGTGCATAGAAAGAAGGTTTAGAATTAAGTAACTATGTGGTTTTAACTATAAATATTCACTTAGAACCTCGTATCTTAAGTTGTTTACTTGATAAAAGCCTCCTCTGTTTATCTTTGAATGACCATTAAGCGGGTCAACATGACGTAAATAGACACCCACACACTCCTCCCACTGTTCGAGCAGACAGCTCGGGTGAATGCTACGGAAAATATATTAGAATTTCAGGTATCCAACATTTCTTTAGGGCATGTCCTGCTATTTATAGTATCACACTATAAATCTCATCAATGCAGTTAAAGCTCCGTTAACCGTTACCAGCAGCAATACGCCTTTCTGCATCTATCTCGTATCTTCCATCTCTACTGAACTTTGTTCACTTGTTCTAATACTTTATCCATTTGCACTGATCTTGCATTCCGTCCTTTCTTCATTTCGTTCAAAAACCAAAACCTAACCTAACCATATACTTACATTATACGTATATATTATTTATTATATGCATATATTTATATTTTAACATATGTTCTTTAAATTTGTAAGGGCGGTGAGTGAGTGAACTTGTACTATAACAATATTTTCACTTTTCAACATTACATTATTGAATTTATATAAACATTCAACGACGTTTTAGTTTTTTAATAAAAAAAAAATACACGTAAGGTTTGTAGCCTTGTATGAAAAAAATCTGACAAGCGCGAGTCGGGCTCGCCTACCGAGGGTTCTGTACAAAAATTGGACGTCTCGAGCTTTTTCTGAAATTCAGGCTTGGCTTAGCCAGAGCCCTTTCATCTGATACACGACGCTTTAATACCTAATTTTGCTCAATTTTAAGGCTATTATATTTTAAGACTTAATCACAAATGTATAGCTTTCAGATTTTTTCCTGAACTAGTACTACTTGTAAATGCTAACTGTCAAATTTCATAATTCTAGGTCAACCGGAAGTACCCTAGCAATTTTGATTCCCTTTGTAGAGTCGAAATACGGGTTTCTTGCGATATAAACGGTTATATCTTTTTTCAAAGTAAATATAGAAATATATTTTTATCAGGAAATCATGAGGCCGTAGATTTGAGAATATGGTTTGAATTTCAACTCGATATCTCCAAGCATTCTTGAGATAAAGGATCTTGAAAGACAGACAGACAGACAGACGGCCAATAGAGTGATCTTATAAGGGTTTCTTTTCCCTTACAAAATACGGAACCCTAATTAAGAAAAAAATATATTTTTTATGTAGTGAATAATATTTACCACATATTGAATCACACTGTAGTATAAGTTGGTAGTAACTCGATTTAAGACTACTAACTTTATATTCGCTGAGGAGGGTATGTGAAGACTTCACTTATTATGCATGCAAGGAAAGCTCGTAAGGTCTACAAGTTACCATATTTTAAGTAACGAATTCAAAACTTTTTCTCCGCCCCAAGCAGATATGTTAATGATATTTAAGACATAATCTAAATAATAGGTATGTATAATAATGTCACAGTCTTTACTTCAAAGCATATGTAGAGCTTTTGTGTATTTTGTTTACTTTTTAGTCATTTTATAAAGAAACTCTTATATGTGTGTATGTCATATTATTTATTTTCTACAAAAGAGAGCTAGTAAAAAAGTATTAAATGGAACCTTAGTCCATTTTAGTTTTAATTTTCTTTAATGGATTCAGGAAAATTGTTTAAGAACGATTAAAATGCCAGCTGCATAGTTGAAGACGCAAAACAATAACAACTCTAAGAGTTCAGCACAATGAAGGAAAAACATGAGGTCGCTTCTAATTGCTAAGAAATTCTAAATTTTATTAAAATTGTTATTAGAAAAAGCATTTTCAAGCATCTCGCAAACGTGTCTGAAATTAAAATATCGTAACCTGGATACGTTTTTCCTAAAATATTTGTTGGACGTGATTTACGTCTTAGACGAGAAAATATTTATTAGATTAGAAGATTAGTTAGACATAGTACCATTGTTTGTGGATTCGACTTCCCACCATGCATTGCCTTTAACATACCACAAAGTGGAATAAGGTAAATTTGATCTGTTTAAGCGTACCTGGTGAAGATGGAAGTCACGTTAAAATAATCAAATATTAATATTTTTTTCTATGTTCAGCTACGAATTTAATTTCATTGTATGAAATTTAAATTCATAATAAAATTTATAAGAAAATTAATATTGAAGTAGCTTATAAATCTCAACTACTAGTATGAATGTCACAATATAGAACGGAGTGTCTCGTCTCTACGTTTTATTTGCCTATCCTGATTTATGCAGGATACGGCGTGAAGCTGAAAAATCACCTGAACTGAACCCACAACTATCGTCAACAAGACCAGCGCCAACATTTACTTCAATACCAAAACCTCACGATATTTATTCTATCAAAAACTGAAATTTAAATTCTATCCCAAGCTCTAATTAATTACCAAGGGCTATACAAAGTAAACAAATCTAATACAAAGCTGGGTCTCTATAGACATAATAAATGAATAGGCGCGCCAACAATGCCACAGTGACCTACGGAGTTGACTCCATTATGTGCAGTTAATTTAACTAAGTGTGTTTTGTTGACTAACTTTCAGCTGAGTCGTGGTTCTCGTTTTGTTTTAGTATAAGAAAATATTGCACGTTTTTTTTAGCTGGGTGATATTGTGCATGCACAGATATTATGTAGGTTTTTAATATTTTTAGGTATAGTACATGTGTACTACAAAGGTAAACCTACAAAATATGTTCATAGTTTTATTATACATATTTTTATACCATATAAATATGTATTTATCAATATACAAAATCACGTGTAAACCAATAGCATAAGAAGCAGGTCATCTATTTATATGATCTGCTGACATCAGCCAGGATTCCACTGGTTCACCACAAAGTTGAGGAATAGTTGTGGCATTTACAAGCTGAACTATCTATCGAACAATTCTATATGCCGTGCGGTTCGCAGCCACCCAGCCGCGGGTTTAGCGGTCAAGAGATAATGACATCGTTGCCTAAGTTCCCAGCGCGAAAGAAAGTAATTTGCTTTAAAAGCAATTTGCGTTGATTTTCCTTTTGTAATATTTTATTTGTAACACAATAAATCGTTCTTGTTGGATTGATAGTGAATTTTACGCATCGAATATTAGGTTTCTAAATAAAATGCTTAATTTTTCTTAAACTATATTACTCTAAAAATATGATTTAAAATAAAACATGACTAAAAGTTTTGCTGTAAAAGAAATATTTTCGTCTGTAAAAAAATAAATGAGGTGACTTAAAAATATTTTTCTGTAATTTGTGAAAAAAAAATAAAAAAACAAAAATGTATCATAAAACGCGTTAAAATATTTTATTGCATGTCTTTTTTGCATGCCAAATAACAAAATTAAATATATTTAAATATATGTATGTTCATGTATAAAACTTCGCCGTGACAGACAAAGCACACCTAAAACTACTGTCCGCAAAAACCTTAAATTTGACATGTAAGTTCCTTGGGGAGTGTAGAGAGCACTAAAAAATTATTTCCGGAAATTCCCCCGGGAACGAATTCTACGCAAACTAAAATTCGTTATACCTAACATATACTTTTATAATAATTGAAATTTTATTGGTGTTTCCATTTCATTTTCTTCTAAGAAGCACTACAACATGTTTTCGTGTCTATTCAATTTGAAGAAACGTTTTATCTCGTGTACCACTATCGTTACCCTGGAAGCGATCTAGGAGTGGCATGCTATAACAGAATTGAATTTCTTATTCATGTTCACTAGCTTTATTACATTTTACACGTAGCGGAGCACGTTGGAGACCTCACCTGCCTACGATTTTTTCCTTGCAAATATTTATATTGGCATATATGTACATTTAGAGACCGTCATGGAGCAGTGTGACTGTAAACGCGATGGTTATGAGTTTCCATTCAGGGAAATGGATTATTATTTAATAATATTTTCATTTATTTATTCTGGTAACAAAGGCCAATTCGGTGTTGAGTTCCACCACTCAACACGCAATGCCCCAAATTTCAGCGGAAAGTGACGGAGTGCTATATTCAGTATACAGTGAAGTAGAAAATTCTAAATATGTTTTGTGAAAGTAGAATGTAGAATTAAAAACAACTTTAATGTCAATGACAATACATGGCATAGTTGAAAAGAGATTAATAAATCGAATAAACAAAACTGAATCGAACGACAAGTTGATTTTTTCATGTGTATTATTTATCCTAATTGACACATCTCCCAGTCCATATAAGCACTTTATTACATAATCTATACTGTATAATTTATGTATATAATCATTACTAAAAGAAATAGAAATTAAACAGAAATATAAATAGTACAATTTATATCAGACATTGCAAACTGCAAGTAAAACTATTCACTATCATACAGCTCAAGTCTGAATAGAGACTTCGTTAAGAGTATTAAGCATATTATAACTAATAAACATAAATAATTCTAGAATATAATTATTTATTTCTGTTTCTTCATAAACGACAAAAGGTTCGTAGAAGTAAATATATTTAGGAATATTAAGAATAAACAAATATTTATTATTTCCTATCTCTTTGTTTTATTCGATTTAGGGGATGTGTGTTGCGTACGTGCTCAGGCAGTCGTATTGTGGTTGATATGAAAGTAGTATAAATAAACATTATTAACGCCCTATACATGGAGCTGACTAATAACAAAATATAAGCTCATTAGAGAAATGTGTCGTTGATAGATTATTTTTGGAGTTTCGTAAGTATATTTATTATATTTTAGGTTAAAATACACAATATTGTGTATGTTATTGTGTTGTGGTATTATTAATATATAATGTGTTGTACTTGTATATTAACAAAACAAAGTATATGACCATAACATTTCAAAAGTATAACGACTTATAGTTACCAGAAAATGAGCAAGATTTTTTTCTAGTGTCAAGACACTCCATTTTACGGGCTCCATCCGAATTTAAGACATTACTATTACTATTGAATAGTACTATTGAAAAGTAGAACTCAACGTCGCATTTTATCTATCGTAGCGGGGAAATGAAAAAAATGCATTTTTGCGAGTGGATTTGAACCCACAATCATCGCATTCACATTCTTAAAATATAAATGACTATAACCCTAACCATTTATAAGTACAACCAAATTACAAATAAACAAATTAAGTATGAATAATTATAATTAAACGTACAGTGAAAGTTTGACTATCACTTTTCAGCTTCTCAAATTTACTTAAGCCGAGCAACTATTGGTGTTCCTCCCTATGGAAGTCACGCGTACGCGACGCTCACGATGCAAATTAGCCGTAATCTCTGTTTGATATAACACTTCATATCCGACGGCGGATATGCTAACAACAAAAGTTTTATCAACTGTATACGAATTTTGACTTGGTGTGATAAGAAAGTACCTATAATTTAATTTGCGAGAGCGCTTAAACAGAATCAGTTAGATGCGGGTTCAAATATAAATTTTGATAGTCAAATTGATTTCGGCCGAAAAAGTGACATTACGTGTTAAATGGCGAAACTTAACAGGGATCGGAAAAAATAAAATGAACTAAGTTAATAAAAATGAACTTCACGTTATATCTGGCATATAAAAGAGTAGGCAAAGGGAACCTAGTATAAAGACACTCCGTTTCCCACCTTTCACCGCATTTTCGAGACATTGTGTGTTGAGTACCAGGGCGAATAAGCGAAAATATTAATAAATAATTCAATCCACCAACCCACAACCGTTGCGTCACATTCACAGGTTTGTGCCCCTGTAGCACGACGGCTAATGCAACGCAAATGAAAATAATGCATTCCGTGCAATGGGGATCGAACCTACAACTATTTAACATTTAAGCGCTGGACCACTACACCACGATAACCATATTTTAATTTTCAACCAAAATTATCATATAACTATATATTTAAGCCAAAGCGTTATAACATAGAACATAACTCGCAGCACTGAGATAATCCTGGAACCCCAAACATCAATAGGCAATTAAATGTGGGAGATAAAGCCTACACCCGGGTACAATGGCTACACTCGGTTAGGCGACATGGTCATATTTCCCTGATGTTTTATTGCTGCACGCACTCCCTGCGCTTTTGTATGTGGTAGGATTATATTTATAGAGGTATTTGTGATTTTATCAAAAAGGATGTAAGTCCGGAAAATTTACAAAATACATTTATATTTCATTTATTTATACTTATTTATAATTGTTTATTATTAACTGATAAAAATCAGTAATAGATAATTTTATTTCTTTATGGATTACTAGCGACTAGATTTCTATATTTGATAACAAGGATGTTGAACAGTAACTTAAATAATCGTTATCTTTATAATTACAAATTCTCAATACGCGCGTGGATGTGTACTGTGTTAGGATAGCTTAGCATTTCCACGCTTTGAGACTACGTAAATACGTCAATCCAGGCAATATTGATTGATCTGATTCGTTAAGGCACATCGGGTATCCTAGGGTGACCTAGATACCTGAGTTTTAGCTCCCTTAAGTATTAGAGCTCTCTGCAACGTAACAGTCTGTGTAAATAAAAATTGAAAAGTAATGTTAACAGATAATTATCTATTTTGTTTGTTTTTTATAAAAATACATAATATTTCGGCGGAAAGCGGTAACAGAGTGTCTTAACACTAGGTTTCCTCTGCTTACCCTGCTGTATGCGGGACGTAGCACGAAAATTATTTTTTATTTTAATATTTTTATGATTCTAATTGAATTTCTAATTTACAAGAAATATCTTTATTTTATGAGGAAGTGAGTAAAAATCGTTGGTTTATATAATATCTGTATCTAATATGCAAAATAATTGGATTCTAATATCTGGTCTATAAATAGATCAGGAGGGAATACTTATCCTATAATTGATTATATTACTAAGAAATGGATAAAAAAAAATATTTTACCATATGTTGACATATGGTAAAATATTTTTTAAGCGAAACAATTTTTTTTTCAAGTTAATATTAAAATTCCTTTTGAGTATATTATGTTGTTCATAAATTAAGCATTCCAAATAAAATACTGCTACATAACTGCTACATTCTAAAATTTTGTAGATACACAAAAATTTCAACATGTAAATATCACATACGAGTACATATGTTAATAGACCATTCCGAAAAATTGTATAGCGTGAGAGAAAGCAATTTGCGAAATTTCTCTCGTGTGACCACTTTTCCAGCCCCACGTGAAGCCGTCTCACATATTTTACTACTTGTTTATGAACAATTTATGATCATTTTTATGTACCTACTCGGATTTATAATAACCTTTTCTAATTTTACGTTTTATACTATGGATCGTAACATGGGACAATTGTGAAGCTATGGTTTAAGTTAGACTTTAATGATGGCATTAAAGTCTAACTTAAACCATAGCTTCACAATATATATATATATGTTTAGTTATCTATGGAGATAACTAAACATATATATATCTATAATGTATTTCCTTCTTGCTATATTTGAGAAGCCAAAAGGAACCAAGTGAGAAAACAAAATTTGAAAGAGTTAAACCCTTAAAGGGTTAGCCGTAGGTTGCATTTTTGTGAATGGATAAAAGTACTAAAAATATTCTACGTACAAGCCCAAAAAATATGCTTATAAATGTGGATTAATACTTTAAAAAATGCCAAAAAATAATGTCCAGACACTTGCCAAGCGTAGAATAACAACACTTTCGTCTTCTCATTATTATATTATAACAAATAATAAAATTAAATAATACCTGATGATGAAAAAACCATTAATCGCTCACTCCCTCATTTACCTGAAACAAAATAGCAATATATAAAGCTGGCGTGTTAAATAATTTATGATCAAAGGGGTTTTACAACATTTATATGTGTTCGAACCGTACCATAGGAAGCGGGCGAAGTAAAGCGGATGGTAAAAACCGCAACGTGGCTGAGGTCAGGCTAAATAACTAATAAAGAAGCGATATACTAATGTATACAATATAATTTTATATGCTTTTTCTTTGCTTCACGCTGTATCCAGCACACAGCAGGGTAGGCAGAGGGAACCTAGTGTTAAGACACTCCGTTCTCTATTTTCCGCCTAATTCTGGAGGTTTGCTTGTTGAGTGGTTGAACTCAACGCCGCTCGAATATTTCATTTCTTCGGGTGTAAATAGAATCACTTTATACTTATAACCTTACTCTAGTGCCGATGCGCCACGACTGGCCTCAAAATATAGATACTGCTTCAACAGTACTCTTTCATTTTGATATCGTATCCAAAGCAATTGTGATGAAAACACGTGTCTTTCAGTAGAGTTTTATTTAGCTTTACGCTTGATTCCGCATATAGCAGAATAGACAGAGGAAAACAAGTGTTAGAATACTCCGTACCCCACTTTCCGCCAAATTATTAAGGCATTGCGTGTTAAGTGGCAGAACTTAACGCCGCGCTTCGCCTTGTTACCAGAGCGTATGTATGTTCATTCGCCCGAGTGGGAATAGAACTACTCTAAATATAAAAAAAAATAGAGTATATCAAATATTCATCTACCCATCCAGCAAAATACACTGAAAAAATAAATTATAAAGTATAAATCCATAAATAAAACGATCTTTGCTGCATTGACACGTTGCTCACTCACATAAAAATCCCGTGGAGCTAACATAAATAATAATTAAATAACGAATTGTACAGTACAACCGCGTGCCGGCCGGGTCAAACATTTATCAGTGTCCGGGTCTAGCCGGGCCCGATGCGACCCGCATTCACATCACCTGCCAAATGGTGAAGTTCATAAATATGATGGATATCTACATGTATAGAACATAATAAAAGTTCATAAAGTGTTATTAAAATAGAATCGAATGTTTTTTTTAATGTTCAAAACATAAACAATCAATATTCTATACTTATAATAAAATCGTAACTGATCAGTTAAGAAACGATCGAGAATATTTCAATCGATTCAAAAATAAAAATTCACATAAAATATTTTGTTCGATTTAATTGCTATAAAATTATATTAGCTATATTATATAATTGTCTGATTTTTTGTATGTATATATGTTGTTTTTAAACTGAAAGTGTTATTGGTTAACACAAAATTGGTTAGTATATAAATAATTGATTAGTTCAAGCGGACGAAGCCGCGGGTTAGTCGCTGGTAATAAATATAAATTATAAATATTCTATTCCTTATAAATATGTATAAAAAAATTCTGTATTAAAAAGGGGAAAAAATGTCTGATGTAATTCTTGTATAACAAACTTGTAAATAAAGTAAATAATATTTGAATAATTAAAAATAATTAAAAAGGCAAAATATACGTGGCCATATCGTCAGTAATAACAGTTCTTATTCCTGAAATATAAATAAAAATCAAATAAATCAGCTTCACGCTGTATTCCGCACACAGCAGGGTAGGCAGAGGGAACTTAGTGTTAAGACAGTCCGTTCCCCACTTTCTGCCGAATAAATATGTAAAATTTGAAATGTCACTTATACCAACAATTTAAACTTCACATATAACAAAACAACCTCAAGAACATAAAAAATAATATAGTCAAGTATTATTGTATTAAATCAATTCGAAATAAACAAATTACTCAACCAAAAACATTAATATTAAATAAGCTTATAAACATTCAGCAATGTTCAAGAACATTGTTGTTACAAAGCAAAATGAGGATAAATACCTAAATAAGATTGAATTTGTTGACAGGGAAAAGTTCGAAAACGAAATCGCTTCATGAAAGTAATGTTTACAATTAATTAATTCTTGAATGTTTGATATTTGTGTATTTTTGCTGTCTCGCTGAAAATCTCTGGATAAAATTAGTTTATATTTGTGTAAAATTTATTCAAATTTGAATGTTTTATTTAGAAAAATCTACATAGAGACATACATTTGAAAATATTTTGTTTTGAAACGTAATTGTATCTTGCAAAGAGCATATATAATACTTCAATAATATAACCTGTGGTTGAATACACAGGTGGTGCATTCAAGTACAGGTTATACGAGGGGTATACAAAAGTAAATTATTCTAGGACACATGTTCTGTACAGGGTATAGATATTTAAAAAAATATATTTAAATAAAAGAAACTTATCATCATCTACATCTCTCATGATATTTTGATACAATTATTATTAAAATACCACTATACTAGATGCTCATGTTGTAAATATTGTTATAGAAACAGATTCGGTTCAGAATCAATATATTATTTAAATATATTCACAGTCAAACATCCGCATTGAAGAAAACACTCAAAATAAAATCTACGAGGACCTTTCGGATAACTCCTTTTGTCCCAAAGGACAAAGTAGGAAGCGTTAGGTTTGATTAAAGTTTTTACTACATAACAACACTTTGTTGCTATTTATCACGCTTACATATACATTTTTGGTATGCATAACACAGTTTGTTGTATTCTTTGTGATCAATACACGTTTTTTTTTTACTTCAAAAAAGGGAAGTTTGTAAAGGTACAGTTAATAGTTTCTATTCTAGTTTTGATGTTTTAGATTCTTAAAAAAAATGTAAAGCAAAAGTTTGTTTCATGAACATGCCAATTACTTATACGTTAAGTGAATAATACATAGACTTATTTAAAATGTTATTATTAGTTTAATAATTACATAAATTTTTTAATATTTATAAAAATACTAAGCAGCAATTATTATATCAGAAATTCTTTATTTCTATTATTTATGAAGACAATTCATATAGGTTACTATAAACAATTTTTAATCAATACTTATGAATGGAACTTGCGGAACTTCATTAAGGTGAAATAATATATCCTCATACATTGTTTTCTATTACAATACGTTATTATTGTAGTATACAAATACTACTGGAAAATCATTATTACAAAATATATACATATAAAAACAAAATACATTAAAGTATGTAGGTACCATACGCCTACAATACGTAATTTACAATAAGTACACTTATTTTTTTTTTATTATTTTCTTTGGTAAAGTTTTGTCTTTGAAAAAAATTGTTTATTTTTTTGTCGTTGCTCCACTTTTTCCGCTTGATTATAATATCAACACTTTTAGACTAAAATATCTTTTAAAATTTTGAAAACTTAATTACTTTACGTACTTTTGAAAAATACTAAACTCAAAGATTTTTTCCTTAAAATAATAACAATATTCATAAATATAAATAGCCTAAGATTTATATAAAATAAGATAATTAATACAACAGAAAAGTAAAAATTAACTTGTCAGTAATACTAACCCATGTCCATTTTCTCATAGCTTTGGTAATCGGAAAACTCCAGTGGTTATATTTGTCTAATTTACGATCCGGAACTAGCTACGTAGTTAATCCAACGTGGGTACGATAACGCCGACGATTATTTATTTTGCGACCGAATACAAACACAACAACAGATATTAATAGTGCGCAAAATGATAAATAAATATTAAATTGGTTTTAGTTATTTTCTGTATTCTTTATGTATATGTCGCTTAGTTATTACGATACATTTTATAATTTATATAGGTATAGGTTTAAGTCAGGTTTAGGTTGACTCTAATATCATATTTTTATCCCGCAAATAGCAGGGTTAGCAAAGGTAACTTGGGAAGCTACAGTTAAGACAATTCGTTCCTATTAAGACACTTCCGTTCCTCATTTTCCGTCAAATTTTAGAGGCAATTCGCGCTGAGTGGTGAAACTCAAAGGGCGGCGTAGAGTTCTGCCACTCAAGACGCAATGCCTCCAAAATTCAGCGAAAAGTGTAGAACGAAGTGCACTAGGTTCACTCTGCCTAACCTGCTACATGCGGGATACAGCGTAAAGCTGATTTAAATTTGGAGTGCCTTTTACTAACATAGTGTGTTAGTGAAAAATATTTGAATTAAAGTTGAATTTAAATTTAAAAAATCAGTTGAATTTAAATTAAAGTTTGAAGTGTTTAGATAAAGCAGATAATATTAATTTAAAAGCACGTATAGTCCATATGCCCATGTTAAATAATAATGGCACCTACTGTATGCCGTAATACATGTATTGTAGGACGGTAACAGTGGCATCCACAAAAATTATACTTGAAATACAATCAAATATCAAGTAAATTATAATTGCGATAACTAGTTTTTATGAAACAGTAAAAATTACTAAGCATAAGTTATTATTATAATAACAATATATTTCAAAATTCAAGCATCACCTGCATATACAATAGTAGGCAGAATGAACTTAGACGTATATACTTAAATTCGCAACATTTTTATTTTCCGCCATCTTTGAGACATTTTGTTAAGTAAATTTTACTTGTATATCAAAGAAATAAACCTGATATCGTTAACGTTCACAGTTGGATAAAATAAATAATTATAAATCACTTAGATATTTCCATATATATTTGCCTTTTAATACACATACCACGAAGTAAATAAGATGAAAACTTATTTTTACACTTCAGCGAACACCAATAAGAGCTATTGATGTATTATATACATGTGAAGCTCCACAAAACCATTTTGTGAAGTACAATACACCCCTTTTGAAATGATGGAAAATGATATATTACGTATATAGTATATTATGTCAGTAAATACTATGTTTATGTAAAATTATGCTATAAAAAGTGCTTACTACTTATCAGCTTCACGCTGTATCCCGCACACAGCAGGGTAGGCAGAGGGAAGCTAGTGTTAAGACACTCCATTCACCACTTTCTGCCGAATTCTGGAGGCATTGCGTGTTGAGTGGCAGAACTCAACGCCGCGCTTTGGCTCCACACCAGAGCGAAGATATGGAAATATAAATTTAAGTAAATGTTTCATCTCCTCGAGTGGGGATCGAACCCACAACCAGTCGATTTACACTTTGTGCCGCTGCGCCACGACTGGCCTCAACTACTTATCAGAACAGGAGATATTTCAAACATTGAAAAAAATACGTCGGAAGATTACTTTTTGAAACTTAAACAAAAGTGAGAATAAAACACAATTTTTCGGACACAAATATTCCTAACGTAAGTTAAATAAGAACGCAGATTGCAAGAAATGTTTTAAGTCGTACAAACTCATTTCTCTTTTTCTCGACAGTGAAAGGGGCGCGTAAATCCACATAATTTTCCATAACAATGTCAAAACTCCAGTTATGAACACATTGTTTCACTGGAAAAGAAATATACAAAATATATAAATTTGTATATAAATATTTATAAAGCAGATAATCTAGAGGCTTGTCGTGGCAAAGGGGCGCAAGCGTATGACTGTAAGCGCGACAGGTTGCGCGTTCGATTCCCACTCGAGAAAATAAAACATTTAATATTTTAATTTTTTCGCTCTGGTATCGAGCCAAAACTTGGCGTTGAGTTTCGCCACTCTATACACAATGGCTCCAAAAATCGGCAGAGAGCGAAGGAAAGTGTCTTAGCACTACATTCCTTCCGCCTACCTGCGTGCTTACTAACTTACTGCTAAGTAAGTATAATTGAAAAATATATATAATCTTTAAATAGGTAGGTAGTTTTACAATATATACATATATATCTATAATAATCGTATTCATTTACATAAATCTCTTTAAACATTAGTCATTCACGGGCAGTATAGGGCCACCAGACGCTTTCAGACTGGAAATACACATAGAAGGTATATATAATTAAATTAAACACTCTCTCGAAAGGCATTTGAATGACCTACAATCGTCTCTTTTAAAGTTTCACGTTTCAACTATTCTCTGAAAACGATCAAACTTATGGAAACTGCTTGAGTTATCCACAAGTATTTAAGTTTGATCCCCAACCCCATAGCAAACAGCCTACTTCTCTGTAAACAAACAATAAAAACTTTGATATTAATAGCGAAAGGGTCACAATTTCCATATAACGACGATCCATTATCATATTAACATATTTATGTTTGCACAATTCCAAGGTACAACCCTTCCGCGCGTAAACCGTCCCTTCTTTATAACTGTAGTAAAACGTAACAACCGCGTCGCGTCCTCAACGGACATCAAGCTCTTTGGAAACAGTTTTATGTGGCACGAAAGGTCACGAATACCACGATACTAAAATGTACAATATTGGTTTGTATTATATTTATATACTTTATATATATATAGAAGTTATCTAAATGTTCATATTTGTATTATTAAACTACATATATATAACCGTGTGAATATGAAAGCCATAACTTACAATTATATTTGTTGGTTGCCAAGATGTGATAGTTACAGGAAACATAGGAAGTATTATATAAAAAATATACCTTTTTAATTAAATTTTATAAGTGAATAAACATTATTATATTATTTTATTATAAATAGTAAATACATTATAAATATACATACATATATATACAGTAAATACAGTATCAAAATTACACCAAAAATCTAATGTTATTTAAAGTTCGACTAAATTGATTTTATATTAACTTAATTAATCACTTGAATAATTTTAGTAACTTAGTTAAGATCAAAATCAATAACTTACTATTAAATTAATTACATATAATGGGCACATGAACTTCTACTTTAGGTTATCTGACAGAAAATGGTAAATACGAAATATAATTTGAAGTTTAATATTTTAGACACGTTTATATAATTACTATGGAAAATTATATAATAAATAGGCATATTAGTAAATATCCAACGCATTATATAAACCCACAATCACAAAGAATAATAACATGTTTGTATATGATATTTTGTTGCATCTCTCATATTAAATACAATAGGCAGAGCAAGTCTACCATTAAGACACTCCGTTCTCCACAAAAAAAAAAACAAAAAAACACGAAATACTAAATATAATTTAAAATTTGACTAGGTGTGAACATTCTTCATCTATAAAATATCAGTTTGAATATAGAATCAATTAGTCAGTCGCGCTCGCTTGTCATTGTCAGTCAGGTCGTTAGGCTTCGACGTTTTGCATGGTCAGAACTGGCCGTAATCATTTCTCTATTTTCGTGTTTTCATCATTTTATATATTAATTTTATATTAGTAACTGTTACATAAATAAAATATAAAAATATTTTCGTAATAAATTCTTTATAATAAAATAAAAGTAATAAAAATAAAAGCAATTTTAATGTAAAATTTATGATTAATAATTTAAAAGAAAATAAGATACTGATGCTACATCTCTACATCAACATTCATAATACATAAAAGATTATTGAACACTATCATTTTTTAATATGACTTGTTGTTATAAACAGTTAACATAACAATTAAATTTTCTTACAGTAAAATCTATTTACTTGAAATAACTTTGGACTATATAGTCTGTGCGTTAGAAGCTACGGTAGTAGCTTGGTAGCTTTATTCGTAGAGGCTCGTAGCGGGCCCGTAGCGCTGCAGCATAACGTAGCGATACACTTTAAAAGGATACAAATTTCACGTGCCATTAGGTTTATTGCAGCTATTTATTTTCCGAGATTGCATTTTTACACGAGACGCCATGTGTGTAATTATTGTGTTGTTCCAGTAGAAGTAAAAATTAATAAGGTGGAAAATATTGCAAACTTTACTGAGTTTTTACTGAGTTAAAAGAAAGTTATCAACATAAATAATGTAAATTACACAAAAATATTTTAGAAGTATCTAGTAATGTCTGTATTTTTCACGCTTCATGCAAATTTTAAGCAACAAAAAAACATTCATCTCGTTTACGACAGTTATAAACATAAAAAGTTCAAAAGAACGTACAAAAACTACAGACTCCGAATACAAAAGTAATTTTACCATTTAAACCGCTGTTTCAGTCGTGTTCTCAGCTGTAGACGAAAAAGTTACTGAAAAATATTATGGAAATAAAAATCCTTGGTGACCTTTTCGCATATAAAACTGTTATATAAAAAATTCAGACTTAAACAAAAAAAGTAATATTCTGCATGTATATTTTCGTCAAAATGCATATTTTTCTTCAATCTTCGAAGAGATTAAGCTTTGCAATCTCGTATACATCAGGCTCGAAGGACTTAATTCTCGTTTCAATCAACTGTTTAGAACAATAAATATTTGCTCGGAGGGCACTTAATACTGAACAAGTGTCATCATTAATAAAATATTAATAATTTAAAATATTTTGTATTTCCATTTCAAGTAATTTTCATATTTTTAAATATAAATATTTCTCCGAGTACCTAATCAGACATAAATGTTGACAAAGCTTATCAGGCTAACAGAGGGATTCAAATATATTGGAATATGTATGATCAAACAGTAACCACATTATAATGGTTTTACGTACGGTTATATAGTAAATATGCAGTGTTTCAAATATCTATTCTATTAGATATCAGTAAAACAACGTTTAAGTGTTAAAAAGTAAAGATTTGAGATAAAACACAGCGCGGCATTGAGTTCCACCACTCAAACTCACGAATTTGGGTGTAATGCGGAGAATGGAGTATCTTGTCACTATATTCTCTCGACAAAAAAATCTTATTATGGTGGATAAAAACCAAACTTAAGAAATCTATTTCTTAATTAAATAGTACCACATAGGTATACATGTATATTTTTTTTTAGCTTCACGCTGTATCAGAGGGAACCCTAGAGTAAAGATACTTTCACATTTCTTCGCATAATATACAGAATACAGCGTGAAGCTGAAATAAATAAAAGTATTATTTTTAAATAAAGCCACTTTCAAAGCCTTTTAAAATAAAACCCAATACGATGTTTTTTAACCTAACTACCGATATTGTAAATGTGAATAACGTCAATTGCCTATATATAGGGTTCGCGTGACTAGGGATACTAAGCATTGTTCAATACATACTAAAATTTTATGTTTGGGTCTTTATTTCTCCTTTTAATTATATTCACGTTTGCCGGTTAACATTTATTTTTGTTCACATAAAATATTATAACAATGGTCGTTTAGCAAACACAAATATTTTTACGTTATGTACAAATACGTAGAGTAATTAATACAATACGGTGTTATTAGAACCCACGACTAGGCATACAGGTTACAGTGAATTTGAGTGAGAAGACATTTTAATAAAAATAATGTTTTTCTTATAGTTTAACAAGTAAAAGTATAGTTAAACAAATAAAATAATTCTATAAATTAAACAAACTTAAATAACACGGTGATAACACCACACTCCCTAGTGCACTAAGTTAGGTCACAATAAATAGAACGTTTCGGCTTACTTCTTGTAATTTCTGTATTATTACTTGCATTTACATTAGCCCTACATAATGTAGTGCATTGGAAGTAGTGTGCTGTAATTGCCGTTTTACACTTTAATTTAAATCCTTGCTTTGCTCAAACCTATAAATCCATCCATTTTAACCTTAAATTGCAAACCCGTCATGTAAATCCCCCGACCCGACATACAGAGAGGAACGGGAACATGTTCTATCAAAGGACTTCAAGCACTATCGTTCGTTTTTTCATCAGACATCAATCATTTCAGTTAGTCACGTTAGACCGATAAACTAACGACCGTATATAACGATTGCGTTGGTGCTCCGGCGTAGTGGAATGATCTGAGAGGAAAAATGAGGGACAGATGGCGGGACGTGAAATAAGGAAATTATATTTAAAAAATCATATAAAAATTAAATCAGCTTCACGCTGTATTCCGCACATAGCAAGGTAGGCAGAGAGAACGTAGTGTTAAGACACTCCTCTTCTCACTTTCTACCGAATTCTGGAGGTATTGCGTGTTGAGTGGCAGAACTCAACGCCGCACTTTGCCTCGACACCAGAGCGAAGAAAATGGAAATATAAATTTAAGTAAATATTTCATCTCCTCGAGTGGGAATCGAACCCACAACCAGTCGGTTTTACAGTCACACTTTGTGCCGCTGCGCCACGACTGACTTCTGTTTTAAAATATTTATATAATAAGTCTAATTACGCGTATATAAAATAAACACATTTATATTATTGATATAATTTTTAGATTCACAATGAATCAAACAACATTGATATCTATATTTAAAATAAGTTTCTTTGTGCTTCTTTATAACAAAAAATATACATCTACTTTATCCTTCAACAACAAAATCTTGCAAAGCAAGAAATATGTTCGTTATTGACGAATCCCCGCAATTCTACGGTTATCTCTATGTAGTATCAATCAACTGACTTTATACCGAATAGCTAACCAAAACCAAACGACTTCGCAAAATATGAATACTTTGAAATGCTAATATTTGCGTTTGAACGGTTCATCATGTAATAAGTGTTATAGAGACAGTATACGTTTTCATTGTTTATTTTATAACAAAAATATTATTTCTCTCAATATTAATTTAATAGGAAAGAAGCTGCGTAATATATTTCTAAAATTATTGATATAATCAAGAAAAAGAGAAAATACAAGAAAATATCTTACCATTTGAAATTTTATATTTGGAATATCCAAGGGTTTACACTGTCGATTCTAAAAAAGATTTTCAGTTTTACAAGCTTTTAGAGTTCGCCATATTGGATTTAGAATGACGTCACTGAACTAACCGTGCATTGTCAACCAAACCAAACGTGTATGAAAAATTTTAGCTCTATCGATTCGATTGGAGGCATCCAATTTAAAATTTGTTTCAAATATATGAACTAATAAATCAAGTTAAATAAAAAAAATGAAATATATAATAACTAAATAGATGTATGTGATGTCATGAAATAAATTAAATATATAGTTTTAAGCATATTAATTTTATTAACAACCGTCATTTGCGCTACGTAATTTCATTCCATCCTACGCTTTATGTAAGCCCTGTGCATGGTGAGTGGCAAAAGCAAATGTCGTAGTTTGTCAATAATTCATATTAATAGATTTTTTTTATTTATGAGCCGATTCAAATGAAATAAACACTAAATGTTAAGGAAAGTTTGCCAACGTACAGTAGTCAAAATTTTATTGAAATCGGTTAAGCCGTTTTTGAGGTTAGCGTGGAGAAAAGCACAGACAAATAAACAAAAAGAAAACATTTAAAAAAATAATAGTTTTGGGTTCCAATACATTGAAAGTTTTTAAAACTAGATTCTGTTATATATTTTAAATTTACAGACAGCGATCAGTTACAATTTTATTATATGTATGTATAAATTATAATTGTTTTAATACTAACAGTACACACTTGGCCATTAACTATGCTTAAAGAATGTTCAAAGGCCAGTCACATATAATTTAACTTAGAGAGAAACAAACACCTTTATCGAGACTTGGCCAGTTTTTACAAGATTGGTGGAACTTATTTTTGTCTCGTTTATTTTATCTTAACATTAGGTTCCCTCTGCCTAACGCGAAAATTTCATTATCTTTTTAAGTGATGAGTATGTCGTGAGCAGGAAAAGGGGGAGGAATATCATTTTGTATAATCAATCTTAGCTGTCAGTTTTGATACCTAACGATAGTGCTTAATCTTTATATATAATTAAGTACTTAAAATGTGTTCAAATATACGCGAATTTAAGGTAAGTTAATTTGCGAAGATAGCTCTTTGACGTATAGTTATCATCATCGAATAATATTTTAAAAAATAATATTCGTGAATTCGTGGAATTTAGCTTCACGCTGTATCCCGCATACAGCACGGTAGGCAGAGGGCACCTAATGTCAAGACACTCCTTTCTCCATTTTCCATTGAATTTTGGAAACATTATGAATTGAGTGGCGGAACTCAACGCCGCACTTTGCTACGACACCAGAGCGAAAAAATGAAAATATCAAATATATATAATATATACTTACTACCAGCCAACAAAAAATAAATTACTATTCAATAATTATCCCAAAATCCTATGATATACTTATATTTTTCTTAATGCATAAATTATGTAGGAACATATAATAGTCTCGTTATATGTCCAGGAGCAAAAGAAACATGATGGATGTAGCGACTTTGTATGTTTGACATTTTTCCGTTCCTTATATCTCTTGATAAGAGAGGATATTAAAAGCACTAATGCTTAGGACGACGACCGAGGGGAACTAGCGTGATCTGTAGTACAATCGTAAGTATATTCAATAAGATATTCAACAAAAGAGGTGTCTAAATATATAAGAAAAAAGAACAACTTAATTAAAATTAAATAACAAAAAAAAATCTCGTGAAATATTCTTTCCACGGCGTATAAAATTTATTATTAACTACCGCCCAAGTGCATTAGACAATTCAAGGCCTGTGCTGGTATAGCTTTACAATATTAAAATATTTGTATTGAATAAACATTGTCTGATTATATAAGAGTGGTAAAAAATGCAAACGCTTATGTAAATATATAAAAAAATCGATTTAAGTATAGTCAATTCTCTTAATAAGAATAATATTTTTTTACTGTTTTAGGATTTGATTACATTTCTTTACATGTTGTCATTGAGTTGCGACCATGAAACTTTCAGAGTTTATTCTATACTAATATTAGTTATTGTAGTTTTTTAAAAAAGTACTAGTGTAGTAATTACAGTAATAAATAAATTTGCAATTTATATTTCCATTTCTTTGCTCTGGTGTCGAGGACAAGCGCGGCGTTGAGTTCTGCCCCTCAAAAGGCAATGCCTCCAGAATTCGGCAGAAAGTGTGGAACGGAGTGTCTTAACACTAGGTTCCCTCTGCCTACCCTGCAGTGTGCGGGATACAGCGTGAAGCTGATTTGATTTATTATTATTGAATAAAGAGAAACATGTGATTCCTTACATAGCAAGATGAAAGTTATTATACACCGTCATAAGTGTGCAACTGTAAACGTGAAGCTTGTGGGTTCGATTCCCCGCTTTGGTAGGGAGGCAAAGCGCGACGTTTGGAGACATTGCGTGTTGAGTGGCAGAATTAACACCGCGCTTTGCCTCGATACCAGAGCGAAGTAATGGAAATAAAATTTAAGTAAACTTTTCATTTTCTCGAGTGGGGATCGAACCCACAATCAGTCGGTTTTACAGTCACACTCTGTGCCCCTGCGCCACGACTGGCCTCAATAATAATAAAACATCATATACATATAACAATATTTACAGCATAGGCATAATGCAAGCATATAACAAACTCCAGCTAAGAGGTACTTGGGCGTAGTTAATAACGATTTATGAGGCCCTTTTGTTCCATGTCTCTTATCTACGTCGTGTGCGCTATTCACGCTTGATTTATTGCATCACTATGTCAGGGGTCGATGGAAACGGCATGATGTCTCTTTACAGTTCAGCCGTCCGTCGCTAAACGAGTTAAGTTATATACAAATATACATAATTAATTTAATATATATATATATATATTTTAGAAAAACTATATATATATAGAAGTCATCGTGGCGCTGCGGCATACCGTGTGAATGTACACATGACGGTTGTGAGTTGGATTTCTACTTGTGGGAATAAATTGTTATCATTTCCTCAAATATTATTCTGATGAGAAGACAAAGCGCGGCGTTGAGCTGCTGTACATGCAATATCTCGAAAACTGAGCAGGCAGTAGAGGACATCTTTACACTAGATTCTCTCTGCCTTCTCTGCTATTTGCGCGGGGACAAGCATAAAGCTGTTTTTTTTACTACAAAATATATTTTAATATTATACAAGTGTAGGTATATTATTAAGTTAAAATTAATTATATTAAAAAAATCATATATTTTTATATAATAACGACATATAGCTTTTTCTCGAAATATATAAAACTAAAAGACCACCAATTGTTACAATCGCTATTAAAAACATAAATGTTTTAGACAATAATCGACCATGTTTCAACAAAGCGTAAAAAAATTCTCATATAAAATTTAGTTATATAAAAAATACAAAACAAAATTTAATTCTATACAATATATGAAATATTTGATATTCTCCTCGTGCAATTTGAACAACGTGATCCTTGTTGCCACTATAGCGTAGGCATGTGGGTATACGACCAATTTAACTTTGGTAACATTCAAACCTATACAGTGCTTCAAATATAACAGTAGGTAGATAAAAATTTATTTATACATACATAGAAATAAGTAGAAATGAGGAGGAAAGCGGAGAAAAGAGTGTAATATATATATTTTTCCTATTACTTTTCCTCCTTAGTAAAACTTATAAACAACACGGTTCCACTGTAGAAACACAGTAGCTACGGAATAAGACCCTAAACTAAGCTAACCCAGTTAGCCGTGCCACCCACTCTCCTGATTTCACATTCGTATGCTTTGTTGAATTTCGTACTGTGTGCAAAGGTTTTTGAGTTAAAATATTGTAGGCGTTTCTATTAGATAATTTTTAGATCAAGATCGAGTTTTATTATTATTTTTATAATTTAGGCCGTTTAGGCTACATTGTAACCAAGTGGACAAATTTAAACAGAGAAAATATACAAAAAAGTCACTTATTCTACATCTCTAATAATAAATACAAAAAAAACCATAATGTATGTGAGTAATAAATACTAATATAAATAATAAATGCTGCCATCGCGATGAGTTGTTGACAAACGCTTCATTAGCGGTCACGCGTGTATTCGCCCGCCGTAGTTGACTCCATGTACAGATTAATTCCAAAGTGCGTTCGAGAGCTATTAGTAGCATTGCCTGTGTCCGTAGGTATAGTTCATCTTACAATAAATAACTTTTACTTTTATATTCTATAAATTTTATGTATATATTTTTTTATTTAACACTGTATAACGTTAATAGAATGGGTTAAATGCATCCTGGGAACCTAATGTTAAGACAGTCAGTTACTTAATCTAACTTTTGCATTCTCAAGTTTCCGGCGAGATCTTTAGGTACTGCGTGTTTTGTTGCGGAACTCAACGCCTTCCTTTGTCTCATTACTAGAGCGAAGAGTTTAAAGTATTAAATATTTCATTCCCTCGCGCTATTGTTTACCCGCGTACGAACGGGACCAAAATTATTTTTAATTTTCTATTTATTTATGTTCTTGATAGATACAGAGTTGTTATTAGGTTAACATAAAAAATATAAGACTATATATTTTGAGGCCAGTCGTAGCGCAGCGGCACGAAGTGTGACTGTAAAACCGACTGGTTGTGGGTTCGATCCCCACTCGAGGAGATGAAATATTTACTTAAATTTATATTTCCATTTCTTCGCTCTGGTGTCGAGGTTAAGCGCGGCGTTCAGTTCTGCCACTCAACATGCAATGCCTCCAGAATTCGGCAGAAAGTGGGGAACGGAGTGTCTCAACACTAGGTTTCCTTTGCCTACCCTGCAGTGTGCGGGATACAGCGTGAAGCTGATTTATTTTTATTTTACTATATATTCTTTGTACAAAAAAAATCACAACATCTCTCTCATCTAATAATAAAATAAAAGAAAGTGGTTAATCAATTTACTTTATACAAAAGAAGACATGTGGGTAATATACCTTCCTCTTCACCTTTTCAAGAAATTGATATATAGTTATAGTTTCCTATCTTTACGTATACAGTGCACAGATTTTTAACCAGTTTAAAGTATTTACGAGTTTTGTTATGTACCTCCATCAAAATTAAACGCACCCGGGCACCGCTAGGACAGACCGCTATTATCATAAAATTTTAGTTTGTTGGTAAAATTTTAGTTATTTCAAAACGAAAAAGAAAATTACTTCTTTATTTATGATGTTGCCGCATAAAATCAGCAATTAAAATGATAAATATTGAGGCCGTCGTAGAGCATTGCGTGTGTGATTGTAAACGCGACGGTTGTAGGTTTGATCTCCGCTTAGGGGAACGAACTATTATTTATTAATATTTCTTCGCTCTGGTAACAAGGCAAAGCGCGGTTTTGAGTTCCGCCACTCATCATGCAATGACTCAAACATTCCGCGGAAAGTGGGTAAGCTAGTGTTTAACACTATAACACTAGGTTCCCTCAGCCTTTTTTTTTTTTTTTTTCGTGAGGAAATCCTGTTACGGATACCGGCCCGAGTGGGGACTCGAGCGCGGTTATGTGGGACTCGCGGACTGGCAGATGTTAGGCCGTCCGAATACCCACTAAAACCTCACGGTGCTCCTCCTCGACCGCCACTGGCCGTGAGACGCGGGGACAATAGTCGTCCGCGAAACGCGGCGGGGGTTCCCTCAGCCTACCCTGCTAAAAAAAAAAAATAAATAAATAAATAAATAAAAAGACATTATTCCACCATTCCTTTAACGAAAGTGAGTCAGAGTCACGACCTTGGAACATAAACATGAAACGTGACAAACTAGAATACAGAAACGAGCAAAGACCACACCGTGACACTAAGACCCTCTGTTCCCGCGCAACAATTACATCCATTTCCGAAATAAAACCGCAAGCGGGCTCGTAAACCCGCGTTATTAAAGGTTTCGCTTAATTTAATCTAACAGCGTCGTTGCTCTCATTATAAAGAGCTGTTCGCGTCGTTGACTTGTGGTTCTAGCCAGAAAGAAACACTCTATAAAGAAACCCATTAGAACGCACATAAAAGAAATAAGTATAAATCAGAAGATGGCCATTACGTGGGGGGGTCCGCTTTATTGTATAGCACGGTTCGTCACGTTTTCGGGACACGGATGTGACAAAACAGCTATTACGAAACAATGGCGCTACTATATCAAAGTTTGGATTTTTGTACATTTTATGTTTTGCAAATGATTTTAAAATTACTGCGGGATGTGTATCTACATATATTTTTATTTTTGCATATTTGTATTTGAAATTTTATTTTGCTTATTTATTTTCCTCGTCTGAAATAACTAAATCTATATAAAACTAGATCTGTCGCTGTGTGTTGCCCATTGATTGATTATATAAAGTTACGTTTAAACCAATATCATTTCATTATTATTTTTTCAGATTCACGCTGTATCCCGCATGTAGAAGGATAGCAGAGTGACTCAACGCCGCGCTCTCCCTCGTCACACGCTTATGTCCCTGCGCCACGACTTGCCTCCATCATTCAGTTAATAAAATTTCCGCATCAACATTTTTACCACAATACGTGATAATACCACAAAATATATTATGTTATGCGATGGCTACTTAACACTATAGTACTCATTATCATTAACACGTGTACAAGTGGAATATATAATTTTTTATATTATAATAGCAATATTATACACCGTAGCCAGTCGTGGAACGACTGTCAACGCGGCTGATTGTGGGTTCGATCCCCACTGAAGGAAATGAAATGTTTATGTAATTTTGTATTTTCATTTCTTTCGCTCTGGTGTCAAGGCAAAACACGGCGTTGAGTTCCGCCATTCAATACGTAATGCCTTCAGAATTTGGTGGAAATGGGGAAGGAGTGTTTTAACATTAGGTTGCCTACTGTCTACCTACTGCTGTATTTGAAAGGTATTATTTTATTATCCAAAACAAATACCTACTAAGTTGAGAGAAATAAACCTACAAATTTTATACACAACTCGAATCGTTTCTTAATTCTTTTATACAATAACCAAATAAAAATAAAATAAGTGATTACAGAATATTATCCTCATACTTTTAGTAATAGGGTTCACTATGTTATATTATTACGTAAGGCAAAAGGAAAGTTGACAGTTTTATTTTAGTAGACGTAACTTCTTTTCCCCGGTCCCCGTTCTGGGCCAATCGTAACGAGTGTTTGCGGAAATTAGTTCGGGGGAAGGCGATTTTTTTTATTAACCGGTACTTAGTACGTGGGCCGAAAATAATGTTAACTTAAACGTATCGAAAACGCCTATTTGAATGCAAATTGTCTAGTTGTTTTTCGATTTAGGCGAACGGTTTTAACGTTCATTTATATTCTATAGTAATGTTAAAAAATCTACAAATATAATATAATAATGTAAAAAATCTGTCTATATTTATTTAGAAAAAAAAAACTAATATAATATACCTATGTTTACAAATAAAGGCCTATTATTTATCACAGTAATATTTTATTTCACAGTTCATAAAAACAATATGAAAACGCAGCTATACATCGTAACTACGTACCCCCTTCATATTTTATTTGAAAAAAAAAAGACTAACTCGTACAATAAAAATTTTGCATACGAATTATTGTAGCCTAACCCAATTTCAAACAGTAATATATGTAAAAAACCCAATGATAATTTACTTAACGAACCAAACGAGCCTGGTAAATATCTGTTTTATATACTGTACAGTAGGCCGTGGTTAATGATGCCGAAAATTTTGAGAAATTCCGTGTACCGGTACTACCGGTGTACAGTAGACACGGGATTATGCTGCATAATATTATTACAAGTCAAGCCAGCCTCCAACCCGAATTACATTAACCAAGATATGCGGCGTAGTTCCTAGCGTATGCAAATTGAGTATTATCTGAAAATATAATAATTTACAACTATATTTTTATATAATTTTGGAATTTAATCCTCATGTTTATGTTTGTATGTATGGATGTAATAGAAACTTATGCGTAAAACATTAAGAACTATCAAATGAGAGTTGGTGATTATTTGTTTTATTCTTTAGGTTAATATTCTAAGATACCCCATTAGTCAACACTTCGCAAGAGTATTTATATATGTTGAGGCCGTCGTTACACACGAGCACGAGCACAAGCGCGCGACTGTAAGCGCGACGGTTGTGAGCTCTATTACCACTCAGAAAAATCAAATATTTAATATTTTTTTTCGTTCTGGTATCGAGGCTAATCACGGCGTTGAGTTAGTTAACCCATTCCACTCCACTTAACACGAAATACTTCAATAATTCATCGGAACATGGGAAACGGAGTGTTTTAACACTATGCTCTTAACAGGGTAGGCAGAGGCATACTTCTGTCTACCCTCATATGTAATAGGTACAGCGTGAAATTAAAAAAAAATAAACGAATATAGATTGAATATAACGTCTCGAGTATAAAATTAAAATTGCAAGTAACAAATAACATTAATATAATAAATACACCAACAGAAATTAATAATCTAACAGCTATTATAGAAGGTGTATAATTAATGAAGTTAACTGGAACGTTGTCGATCATTATTCATTTATACGAGACAACACAGAATCCAGAATCTAATCTGGTCCTGAATATTTCCAACTGACGCTCATTAGCATTAAAAGGCGCAGAGGAAAAAGAATAATTCTCTTTGGCGGAAATTTCATGTAAATTGGATGAAGTACTAACGCCATTTTTCTAATATAATCGAAGAAATGAAATTTTGTCCGAGGGTATACCAGCTTCTTTTTCAAACCACGTAATAATTAGCGTTGAAAAATTCTTTTGATATTT
Organism: Heliconius himera; assembly: GCA_021202915.1. NCBI lineage: Eukaryota > Metazoa > Arthropoda > Insecta > Lepidoptera > Nymphalidae > Heliconius > Heliconius himera. Next base: position 49,105 of record JAJHJA010001039.1, read on the forward strand.
CAAGTTATAATGTCAAGGGAAAATATTATTATAGATTTCTATCAATTTCTAATCAGTTAAATATTCAGTTGAGGCCAGTTGTGGCGCAGGGGCACAAAATGTGACTGTAAAATCGACAGGTTGTGGATTCGATCCCCACTAGAGAAGATGAAATATTTACTTAAATTTATATTTCCATTTCTTCGCTCTGGTGTCCAGGACAAGCGCGGCGTTGAATTCTGTCACTCAACACGCATTCTGCGTCCAGAATTTGGCAGAAAGTGGGGAACGGAGTGCCTTAACACTAGGTTCCCTCTGCCTACCCTGCAGTGAACGGGATACAGCGTAAAGTTGATTTATTTATTTTATTTTTATTTCTAAATATCCAAGCATGCTAGTCATTACTAACTCCAATATTATATAATATTTCAATATTAACTTTATCGCAACTTTAATTAAATTCATACTGTTTACAGCACTAATACTACGAAAATGACCAATAATATAAAACATCGTTTGTATCAGCTGCTGTATTAAGTTTGTAAATAGTTGTAGTGAAATTATTACTTTTTTTCATGAAAATCGGGTCGCAATCGTGAATTCAGGCAGCTGCGTACAATTTTACAGCGTAGCAGCCCTCCCCGCTACGTGACCTGGCTGAGAATCGCAGTGGCTGGAGTCGCGTACTTGGAGGTGCCGTTATTGTCTACACATGTATATTATGGGCATGGTCTAAGACCTGATGATGGTATAAAATATAAATAAAAAGACAGACGTTTCTACCTTCCCGTAATGGTGTGTAGCATTTATAAACTTAATACAGTATTTAAATTTAATCAGCTTCACGTTGTATCCCGCACGCAGCAGGTTAGGACACTCCGTTCCCCACTTTCCGCAGAAGAAGAGCAGGTGCTCGATACCAGAGCGAAGAAATGGAAATATAAATTTAAACTATTTATTTAAATCATTTAAATTTATTATATCATTTAATTTCATTTCCTCGAGAAGGATACGAACCCACAACCAGTCACGTCACACTTTGTGCCCCTGCGCCACGACTGCCTCTATAAAACATTCTTAATAGTGTAATGTTAGTCTAATAATTTAAGAATTTCACATACCAGTCTTGTAATTCCATATAATATACTTCTATTAAATAATGTCAATACACTTTGTACGTGACACAGTTGGTACAATAACTGTTCTTGTGAAAATTGATGCGAAAATTGTTATTTTGTCTAATATTTAATTATATAAATATGATCAACGTTTAAACTATTTGAAAAATTAACTATAGCTTATTACATTATATTCTTTTATTTATTCCCATAGGAATTTTATTTTTATTTTTTGAAACAATGCTATTCGTATTTTGTAGTAAGACGTTTAAAAAATAATAAATTTTCAAATTAAGTTAGTGTTATTTTATATTTTTTTATAGTGTAAACACGAGAATATCAAGATCGTAGCTTTTATCTAAAGCCCGGAAATTTTATCAGTTAAAAGTTAAGTAAACATACATAAATTTATATTACACATTTTCAGCTGCCCATTGCTCGCGAACGTTGCAGGTTAAAAGGTTGTTAAAAGTAAATAATCTTAATTGTCTATGACGCTATAACTAAAACTATGTGAAATCCTACAATCTTCCATAAAACTTTTATCCTAAGTAAAGAAACGAGAATAAACATAACAGATTGCTTAAACAATTCTTCTAAACGCCGCCCAAGTTTAGAATAAGTTTAGCGCTGCAAAATTCCCATAGATAAGAAACGTTTTCAATACAAATGTAGCACTTTGTAATCTAAATAACTCCAATACTCGTAAAATGGCAAGAATTAAAGTTGGAAATAAAGGAATAAGATAAAAAGACAATCCATGAAAATTTAAGACCAAAAACTTGGGAAGAGCTAAAATTTAATATTGGGTCTTCTAGTTCAAAGGATCGGGGGACAGCGCATTTTATAGCGGCAATTACTACCAACCTTCGTCTTGAATATTACAAAATTGGTTCTGCGTTTTATGGGGTTTTCGGAAGTAGTGTTTATTGCTGCCATTGATTAGATTTCCTTAAGGAATTTTATAGGTAATATTTCGTTATTTGAAAGAAAAGATTTTATATACTTCATTCTGCCTGTTGTTTTTATAAACCACAAAGAAAATAAAATTTTTAAATAACGTAATAGAGAAATAATAAAATAATTTTAAGTTTGAACTTGACATCTTTGATAATCCTAGTCACTCCTGTCTTCATATCCACTAGAAAATTGAATCTTCAAAATGATCCTTTCAATTTTAAGCTTCCTTTTGCTGTGTATTTCTAGAAGCGTTTCGTTAGTCAATAGGCTTTCTTATAAATATTCAGTTTTAGACTACTACATAAATCATTCTATGTGAAAGCAAAGATCAGTCAATCAATGAATAAAGTCAGATCAATAAATTAACATCATCAATGTGTAGTTGAGACGTGTCTGATTTGAAATTCTAAGTAATACTGAAAGCATAACCTCTCGGGAGAATAAAAAGAGTGGATCGTGAATAGATTCGTATGGATTCTTTACGCCTATGTAGCAAATTCAGGACGGTGTAAAGATTAAGACGAGAATACATATATGTTGCAGTTGAGATTATAGCGAATCAATAAAATTAAATTAATAACGCTAAGTTGACCATGAACTTTATATAGCAAAATAACAAAGTTTTCATCAACACGGAAAGTCTTCTATTCGGACGGAAAGCGGAGAACGGAATGTCTTAACACTAGGTTTTGACGGACTACCTTGTTATATGCCAGATAGTGAAAGTGAGTAAAAAATTACATCCACTCTAAGTAGTCACTAGTAACTTATAAAACATTAACACTTATCTCATGTGTATAGTACGACTACGAGCGGCGCAGGGGCACAAGCGTTTCACTGTAACACGATGGTTGAGGTTGATTTATTAATATTAAAATTTCTTCGCTCTGACACCAAGGCAAAAACGCGGCGTTGAGTTATTCCACTCAAAACACAATGTCTCGAAAAATTCGACGAAAAGTAGGGAACAGTGTCTGAACACTAGGTTAGCCCTCTGTTTACCCTACAGCATGAAGCTGACTTTATATTTATATATGAGGTACAATGTGAACCATATTAATAATAAATAACTGTATCTAAACGATCGCTATGTGCAAAGTATCGATTAAGAATTCAATCTCCATTAGGCTTATAGCTTTGCCGATCTCGTCTGTAAATTTAAACAAACGATACGGCTTAATAGTACGTTACAGACTAAAGCTGCTTTTAACGAGAGTAAATAACGAGGCAAATCTGATTCACATAAATTAAACAAAATTATACGAGATCAATATACCTGTGTACCTATGTAATATTTTTTATGTGTAGTATAATTATTTGTTTAATAATTTTAATCTGGCATCATATATAGCTTTAGTTTGATTTCATAAAGCGTTACTCTTTATACTCTTACTGGTCAAAATAATGCTTCTCCTCCTACACCGTTAAACCTACAGCTCTGAAATTTTGCAAGAACGTTGTGAACAACACGGTGATCCCAGCGAAGTACTTTGGTGATAATTGTAATTGTAGTTTTTGAGTAAATGGTTAAAATGTTTCCTATAGACAAGCTGTGGAACGTTTTAAAATATGCCAGTTTTAAAGAATCATTTTATTTTAAGTACCTCTTAGTTTTTTTAATTACATTGCGCAACATAGCTTCGCTCAGCTCTACCCGCCGTGCACAGCGTGTGGCGGATCCTAGTAGATAAACTGTTGAGCCTCTCTATCTCGCACAATTATATGTCAGGTCATATTGAAAAAAAAATCATAATACTAGTTCACTAAGAATACGAGATGTAAGTTAAGAAGTTAAGCAAGATGTTGACAAATTTAAGCAAAACGGACGCGCGTAGGTGTATATATTTTGTTATGTGAAGGTAGTCAGACGATTTACATCGGCACATGGCGGTGTTCTACATTAAACTAAGTGTGAAGTTAATATATTTTTTTTAATTAAATGATGAATGAAATTCATTCATCATTTATAACAAAACTATAGAGGTCTAATCATCATCGACGGATATCAGGGAACAGAAGTGTATTAATGGAAACGGAGTATCTTATCACTAGCTTCCCAGGTTCCCTCTGCCTACACTGCTATGTGTGGGATACATCTATCATTAGTAAAACTAAAATAAAATAAAATATTTACTTATCATTTACATATTAGAAGATCGAGTATCGCATGAACGATATGTATTTTGTATACCAAGTTTCCATGTATCGTATTAATATATTCCATGCATATATTTATGTAAAATCGATGACTAGAAGTAATTGAACGGTAGTACAACGGAGTTACTTTTGATGTTATGAGCCATGACATGACTTACGAGGAAAAAAATATATTATAGTAAAAGCATCTTATATAAACAATATGCATGTTTGTTATTTATATTGGTATGTAACATAAAATATAATTAAATAGTAAAATACAGCTAATAAATTATGTGAAAGTTAATTATATATTTAAGCAATTTATAGTAAATGAGAATTCTTGAGTGTAATTTCAAATTTCTTAGCTAGCAATGGTGCGGACCGCAAAACCTGTGGGAAATTTTGAGGGCTCGTCAGAAATACTACTTTAAATTACGGTTATCCATTAGTCATGGACTTACCTAGAAATACGCAAGATTTTCCGACACGAAGGTCGTTCGACGACGTGACCCGAGTGCTGGTAGAGCTAAACGTGGAGCTTTAAATAATAATGTATTCTTTGGAAATTTAATTCCATTTATTTTACTTCGTCTTTAGAATAGTCCGCATACATTATATACAGAAATTATAATAAAAAAAACATTAATTTTTAGCTTCAACATCCTACTTTATGTTAGTTGAAGCTAATATGAGCTTACCTCTCCTATAGCTCTGCGGGAATAGTTTCAGAATAAATTATATTTAAACAGTGTATACATTTAAATATAATTAAAATAGCAATTTAGAAAAAAAACCTTTTAAAAAAGAAGCTAAACAATTTCATGAAATTGCTTATATCGCTCAAGAAATTTATTTAGTTTTAATTCTCTCTATTTTTTATATGCGGTAGAAGCTTTTGCAATTTATTTTTATCTTACCTTTTGAACAAAAGCTTGTTTTTAAAATGATTTTTTACTTTTTTTACTTTACTCTTAGTTTTCTCATTTCTATTAACATATCATTATTGCAACGTGGTTTTCGTTACATCTCCATCTTCAGTTGCTCGATATAATTTAACACCAGAGTGCTTGCCAAGATTGAACAAATGAGTCCACACACGAACTGTTTATCTTATGATATCCTTATTTCACCAATCCCTTTGCCCATCTCCATCTTCAGACTATAGATATCATTTAGCACGAGGGTACCCGCCAAGATAAATCAAAGGAGTCCAAACACGACCTGTCCAATTTTCTTAGTTCATAAGTCCTTTTGGCCACCAGCCTTCCTCCTTCATCTCGAGTCTTTAGATATTTTTTTTCTTCGTAGTGTATTGCGAAAATTATGAGTATTAATAAAAATATGAGAGAAGAGACAAGACTGTCACCTTGTAGCTTAAAAAGCTGTTGAATCCAGGTACATTATATTTTATGAAGTAAGAAGCTCCTCGAAACTAATCGACACACAATATACTGTCGAAAAGAACCTTTTTTTTATCATGAGCTTAATGCTGTTAACCGTATTGGCTTTTACAGCGACACCGGATGGATAGAGAAGAGGGTACTCTATCCCTGGAAATTTGCTAGAACTACGTAGCTGTTTGAGGGAATGTCGATGGCGGCAACACGAACCTGGACTTGCGCTAGTGGGCTGAGAGTCTGTATGTAAAATATTTTTTAAGGTTATGAACAAAATACAAACGTAGATGTTAATAAAAAATTATACTTACTTCGTTACAAACTCATAAATGTTGATATAATACGAACTGTTCAAGTCGGAAACTTTTAGAATTAATACAACCACTTCGCTTTTCTTTAAATATTGCTACGAGTTTGCTAACTTTCAATAAAAAACTAATTTAAAATCATTCATGAAAGAAGATCTAAGATTGAAAGAAAAAGTATAATATATTTTTTTTAATTTTAATAAAATGTTACGCTATATATAACGATTAATTCTTATCATAGATAACAAACTTTAATGTTGATTGGATCTATTTATTGTCTGCATGATAGAAACAAATAGTTTAACCGCAGGTTTGACAAAGGCTTTGTTGTTCTGTGGTTGAATTATTTGAAATATTTGATATTCATCAAAGTATTTAACATATTCGTACATATATTATTATTGTAATAAAGCTGAATTTTAACATTTTTATAATTATCAAATATGGCTGAAACAATATTGATATAATTGTTACAGACTGATAGCATGAATTAAAAGCAAAATCGACGGCTTCTTATTTTTGACAATGTTCATAATAGCGATAGAAAATGTTCCACTATGTGGCAACAGCCACCTTTTGTAATACTTCCATGACTATAAATCTTATGTATCTTAATATTTGAACCATAAATCTCACTTAGCTTATGTCTATTTGAAATAGTCAAATTTGCAGATTGAACCTAATAAAGCCTAATGTCACTTAATCAGTTATTAAAATCAGTGGCGGAACTAACTTTTAAGCAATTATTTTTGTATTTTTTTTAAGGATTATTTCACTCTTATATTATATTTTTTTTTTAGAAAACGAGCGACATGCAACATAATATGTTGTAATAAGCGCATAAGAATTTCAACTATGTCGAAAAATATTTAATAAATAGCATTCATCATAATTCTTGAGCATGCAATAAATAGAATTCTCAGCAACTATCTTTGAGTAGCAGAAATTTGTAAAAATCTACCTACATAGATGCTAATAACATAATAAGTAGTGATAAGAGTATATAATTTCGACGTAGGTTGATGAGAACTTATAGCTTAGCAGTCAGAGCGCTTGGCTGAACTCCAAGAGGCGCAGGTTCAAGTGCCGTTAAGTGTTTCATCCGTTTTTTAAGAAAACGTAAAATATATTCTCTCGACTGAGAATTGAAGCTACGACCGTAGCTTGCCATGTCACTGTAGTGTTAATTTACTGCACTGCACTGAAATATAATTCATTAGATGATATAGAGATTGCTCGCTGAAAGTTAACACATCCGGTGACATTAACTTGACATAATTAAATAGAGGAAAAACAATACTTCATAACACTATCGTAGGTCGCTACGCTAACACTTTATACGGCAGGATATAAAGTAAAATATGATTCTTAGTGAATAAATAAATCATTACTCCGAAAGAAATAATAGTATACCTACCATATTATAATGCAACTGACAAGCGCTATTATAACAACATCTTATTATATATATTTTTGTATACGTTTGTTTGTATAATAATAACAATTTGAAGATCAGGAATGTTGACGTTGTACCTAAAGATCACTGAACCTTGTGTTAAGACACTCCGCTCCCCACATTCCACCGAATTCTGAAGGTATTGCATATTGAATGGGGAAAATCAACACTGCGCTTTTTGCCTCGACACCAGAGCGAAGAAATGAAAATATTAAATATTTCATTTCCTCTTGTGGCGTTTAGGGGACACAGTCTTTTTGACGTTGTAAAAGCTCTAAGCAATAGGAATAAAGTGACTAAGTGCTAAGTTTTAAGTGACATCTTTAAGAACAAAGTGATATAAAGATTTTAATAATAACAAAGTGATATAAAGGTTTTTTGAGTGAGGAACGGAGTGTCTTAACACTAGGTTCCCTCTGCCTACCCTGCTGTGTGCGGGATACAGCGTGAAGCTGATTTTTTTATAAAGGTTTACAATTGATCTACACTGAAAGGAGAGGGAGCCTTTCACTAATTTTAGGATATAATAGTAGTAGGGATTGGTGCGTTCTGGCTCATTAAATTGATCGCCTTATCAATCAAAATTTTCCGCGGATTTTCTCGCGGGTCGCGGTTTTGATTAATTAATTGGCCGCGGATTAAGTTGATTACCCCAGATCCGCGGCTTTTTTCGCGGTTTTTCTCGCGGGTCGCGGTTTTGATTAATTAATTGACCGCGGATTAAGTTGATTACCCCAGATCCGCGGCTTTTTTCGCGGTTAGTAGCCGCCATAATTTCGAGTCTTTTCATAGAGTAGTAGGGATTGGTGCGTTCTGGCTCATTAAATTCATCGCCTTATCAATCAAAATTTTCCGCGGATTTTCTCGCGGGTCGCGGTTTTGATTAATTAATTGGCCGCGGATTAAGTTGATTACCCCAGATCCGCGGCTTTTTTCGCGGTTAGTAGCCGCCATAATTTCGAGTCTTTTCATAGAGTAGTAGGGATTGGTGCGTTCTGGCTCATTAAATTGATCGCCTTATCAATCAAAATTTACCGCGGATTTTCTCGCGGGTCGCGGTTTTGATTAATTAATTGGCCGCGGATTAAGTTGATTACCCCAGATCCGCGGCTTTTTTCGCGGTTAGTAGCCGCCATAATTTCGAGTCTTTTCATAGAGTAGTAGGGATTGGTGCGTTCTGGCTCATTAAATTGATCGCCTTATCAATCAAAATTTTCCGCGGATTTTCTCGCGGGTCGCGGTTTTGATTAATTAATTGCCCGCGGATTAAGTTGATTACCCCAGATCCGCGGCTTTTTTCGCGGTTAGTACCCGCCATTATTTTTTGGGTGCGTTCTGGCTCATCAAAAATTTCGCCTCGATCGCCTTATCAAACATTTTTAAAATAGCAGTGTATTAGTGTTTTTTATTTCTTTAACATAAGAATACCTAACCTAACCTAACCTACTCATCATAGAACCGTTTCATATTTGTGTTGGTGGCGCACCATTTTGATTAATTAATTAATTAACCGCGGATTTCGTTTTACTTTTTTTTTGCATAACAATACTAACCTAACCTAACCTAGTTCGCAGTAAAATTGTTTTCGTATAATACCTACTCATCATAGAGCCGTTTCATATTTGTATCGGTTGGTTATCACCTAGTTATTTTGTTGTAATCATCTCTGACTCAGGGTTAAATATTTAATACAATCAACGCTGATTTGAAAGGCTACGTAAGCTGATGTACAATACTTGTTGATACATGTCTCACCGGGAGACGAATTGTACCTGCCTTTGAAAGAGGAAAGATTTATATCCCTTAAGTATTTCTTTTGCAATTATCTCTGAGTCACTGTCCGTTTCAATATTACATTCATGTCCCTACAAGTTTCATAGGGTGGAGGGGTGCTTTCATACCGTATATAAGCTGCACTGGAAGCTGTTCTGATATGAAATAATTGTTGTTCGTGATACGTGAAAGTGCTCTTCCGATACGAAACAATGGCGGTGAGTATTATTTTTAAGTCATTTACTAATTTATTTATGTTGTTGCCCAGTAAATATATTGTGTACTTTTTCATTATTGCAGCTGTCAAGTAACAACTCGTTTGATTACAATATGTGTGAAAAAATTGAACAAAAGCAACGCTTAGAAGGGTGAGTTTTACCTCTTTTGGTTTTTTTTAATCATCTGCGTGGTGGGAGGTTGCTGTGTACTGTATTTAAAAGATGTTTGCACTGGGAATAGAAGCATTGTGTTTGTAGTGATTATCGGCATCAGTATGTTTTCTCTAAGTTCCGACGAAATAGCATCTTTGAGTAAATCACTCATTGTGACCAAACTACACCGATATGTGCGCATTTGGTACATTAGTGGGAAACTGCCAGAATCTCTGAAGATAGATCCGTGTATAGTGCCTTATTTTACACCGTGTCCTGGACATGGCAATATCAATAGTTCTGGTGACACAATAGACGGTCCTTTCACGATGCAAGCGTATTGTGCTATGTGTAGAGAAATAAATAGAAGTACGTATTTTTAAATGTGTGAACAAAAAATAAATATAGGTGATATTCGTTTCAATAATTTTTTTATGTTTTTGTTACAGTGTCATAGAAAAAATACGGAAACAAAGAGATGCTTCGCTACTACCCCACGAAGTAGCACAGAGTGGATCGGGTTTGCAAGAATCCTCTACAGCTGTACCGTCTACATTTGAACCTGGAAAAGACGTCATCGAATGTTCGAGGTGTAAATTGCTCGTTTCAAAAAGGTATTATGCCAGCCATTTAAAAAGCAGCCTTCATAAAAGCAATATCTTGCGATTACATGATAAGTTATCAAATGTGTATTTGATTGATAGTGCGTTTGGACAAAGAGTGGTGACTTATCGAATAACACACCCCTCATCATTAGGAGCGGAATTTCAAACCCCTGAAAGTTTTCTTAATGATATTAAAAGCACTGTCTTAAACTTAATAGATGATTGCATAAAAACTTTAACATTAATAAAAATTAATTTTATCTTGCACGCTGATTTTGTTCAGGAAAGTAAAAGCTTAGAAAATTCATTCGATTTTCAAACCGTCAATAATTCTATATGTATCGGTGATGATTATGAAGCAACTTACCAAATAATAATGAATGACATTTGTAATAAAATAAGTGAGTTTGAGAAAAAAGATAGTGGATGGAGTCTTAAAAAAATAAGAAATATTGATTTGAATGTTAATAAATTTAATCCTTTGAGGGGGTCTTCGTATATTGACTTACCAATTGACATAAAACATAAAAAGGCAATTATAAACGTCAAAAATAATGATGTGCAGTGTTTCAAATGGGCGGTACTCTCTGCTTTATATCCAGTTACAAAAAATTCAGATAGAGTGAGTTCATATATTCATAATCAAAATAAACTTAAATTTGGAAAAATATCTTTTCCTGTAAAACTCAAAGATATTCACAAGTTTGAAGAATTCAATAACTTAAGCATAAATGTCTTTGGTCTCGAATATAATGCTGAATCTCGATGTAATAGACTTATAGGTCCGCTATACTTTACAAAACATCGAAAACTTACTCATATTAATCTATTGTATATAAACAGCGGATCGCGTGGGCACTATTGTTACATAAAATGTCTTTCTAAATTACTTCACAAACAGATAAATCGGACACATCGCGCTATTCACATTTGCGATGGTTGTTTGATGCACTATCCATCTAAAAAATGTTTAGATCAACACCAACATTTTGATTGTGTCCACATTTGTACTGATTTACCAGATCCAATGAAAACAAAAAAGAACTGGTTTAATGTAGAAACGGCTAGCAACAAATTAGCGTTTAATAATTACGAGCGAAAGCTTAAACTACCATTTGTAATATACGCAGATTTCGAGGCATTTTTAACCCCCATTCAAACATGTCAAAACGAGGCTACGAAATCGTACACCAATAACATACAAAAACATGCGGTGTTTAGTTTCGGTTATTATTTAAAGTGTTCATATAATGACAGTCTCTCCATTTATAGAACGTATACGGGCGAACGTTGCGCCGAACAATTTATGAAGCATTTGAAAGGGGATTTAGAATTAATTTGTAAAGAAAACTCTTTTCCTAAACCTCCATTACCGCTATCGGAAAGTGATAATTTGCATGTTTTACAAAGTAAAGTTTGCTATATTTGCAATAATGATTTAGATAATAATAATAATGTTATATGTTATGATTGGTACAGTGGTAAATACGCAGGTGTTGCTCATACGTGCTGCAAGAAAAAGTACAAAGCCCCACGATTTGTCCCGGTATTCTTGCACAATTTAGCTAATTACGATGCCCATTTTATTGTGCACGCTCTAGGTTTTGAAGAGGGTAAAATTGATATAATCCCTCAAAATAAAGAAAAATATATTTCTTTTTCAAAATATTTAAAAATTAAGAATAATAATATCTCGTTAAGATTTTTAGACTCATTTAAATTTATGTCAAGCAGTCTTGATAGATTAGCACATAATATAAAAACACATCAATTTGTTGAGCTCAAAAAAAATTACCCGCGAGATGAAGACTTTAAAAGATTAATTAGGAAGGGTGTATATCCATACGAAATAATGACTTCGTTCGAAAGTTTGAAAATATCATCATTGCCAACACAAAATCAATTTTTTAATTCGTTGGTAAATACAAATGTATCAAATGATGATTATAGACATGCCCAAGATGTTTGGAATCATTTCAAATGTGGAACCATGGATGATTACACTAGTTTATATTTGAAAACAGACGTTTTGTTGCTGACCGATGTATTTGAAAACTTTCGCAATATATGTATGAAAACTTATGATTTGGACCCTGCTCATTACTATACCGCACCAGGTTTGAGTTGGGATGCCATGTTAAAGTCCACAATGATAGAATTAGAATTATTAACAGATTTTGATAAAATAGCTTTCATAAAAAAGGGTATTAGAGGTGGTATATCGCAATGCAGTAACAGATATGCGAAAGCAAATAACAAATTTATGGAGGATTACGATAGCAAATTGCAATCCTCATATCTAGTTTACCTCGATGCAAATAATTTATATGGGTGGGCTATGTCACAACCCCTTCCAATCGGTGACTTTGAATGGGTCGATGTAAATGTTGATTTCAACATAGCAAACGATGCTGAATATGGATACATATTAGAAGTCGATTTGCAATATCCTGTTGATATACACGATAGTCACTCGGACTTACCTTTTTGCTCTGAAAATATATCCATCGGTGGTAGTAGAGAAAAAAAACTAGTACCCAACTTGAAAGATAAAAAAAAATATATTATTCATTACAGGAACTTAAAACAATGTATAGACAACGGTTTGCATTTACATAAAATTCACAGAGTTCTAAAATTCAAACAGAGGGCGTGGTTGTCTAAATATATCGATTTAAATACCAAAATGCGGTCCACGGCGTGTACTGAATTCGATAAAGATTTTTACAAGTTGATGAATAATTCAGTATTTGGAAAAACTATGGAGAATATTGAAAAACGAGTCAATGTTAAGTTACTCACACATTGGTCAAACAATGGTGGTATGGAAGGTGCGCAGAGTTTGATATCCAAACCTGAATTTCATAGTCTATCGATATTTTCTGAAAACTTGGTTGCGGTTCAATTGAATAAAACCAAACTCTACTACAATAAACCGATTTACTTAGGGTTCTGTATATTAGATATATCTAAAACACTTATATATGATTTTCATTATTCATTCATGAAAAACAAGTTTAAAGAAAATTTAAAATTACTTTATACAGATACAGATAGTTTGATATATCAAATTTTAACAGAAGATTTTTATAATGACATTAAAATTGATTTGGATAGATATTTTGATACATCCGATTATCCTCCCAATAATCCATATGGGTTCCCCCTCATTAATAAAAAGAAAATAGGACTTTTTAAAGATGAAAACAATGGAATGATTTTTAAAGAATTTGTAGGCCTGCGATCTAAAATGTATGCAATGGATGTAGGTGATAAATTCATTGCCAAAGCCAAGGGGGTAAATAAAAGCGTAACAAAATCTTTTCAAATAAAGGACTATAAGGATTGTTTGTTCAAAAAGAGAATTAAAATGGATTCAATGATACGGTTTAAATCAATTAAACACATAATTTACACCCAAAAAAATAACAAAGTTTCTTTATCGCACAATGATAGTAAACGTTATTTAATAGAAAACTCTACAGACACACTTGCATGGGGTCATTATAAATTACAGTGATTAGGTATTTTGTTTTGTATAATCATTTATTGTAAAATATGAGGTATGTATCTTGAATATATGAATCATACCGTTAGAGTAAGATAGTTATAATATTTCTCTAATTTGTAATATACACCCTAAACTCGGCATAGTATTGTTAGTATAAGTTAGCCATAAGACTTCTTTAATTTGTACATATATATATATATATATAAATAAAATAAATAAATTATAATAAAAACCCATGTATTATTTCATAACCACCCCATTTGTATTAATAACGTTTAGCAGGGAGGTCGCAGACTAGAAAAATGCATCATTTTATTCATCCATTCACCGCTATAGTTGCGGGTCCTAGCGGATGTGGAAAATCTAATTTTGTTACGCATTTTCTGAATTATGTTGAGGATATATGCAATACACAATTTAATGAAATAACTTGGTGTTACGATGAAATGCAACCCTTGTACAATTTACCGAATGTAAACTATAGTCAGGGTATTCCCGATTTAAGTATGTTCGATGGTAAACAGCCTCAATTGCTCATAATCGATGATCTAATGAGGGAATCCGATGGGCGCATCGTTGATATTTTTACAAAAGGTAGCCATCACAGAAATTTGAGTGTGTTTTACATTTCACAAAATTTGTTCCATCAGGGTAAAGGACAACGAGACATATCTTTGAATTCAAGTTACATTGTATACTTTAAAAATCCTCGTGATAAGACACAAATTCGCTACTTAGCACGACAAGTTTACCCTGAAAATTCAAAATTTGTTGAAGAGGCTTACAAAGACGCAACCAAGGAGGCACATGGATACCTGATGATAGACCTTAAACAAAATACTAATGACATGTGCCGCTTTAAAACTAAAATATTCCCGTTTGATGCAAATTGTACGGTATATGTTCCTAAAAAGAATGGGTTTAAATATAACAAACATGAGGAAATTTTTATCAGTACTTAATAATGCCTGCTCGAGTAAATACGCATCGCAGTTTATTGAAGGCATTACATACACTAAAACCAAAATATCGCAAGGCATTATTAAAATCTTGTGGTGATGAAGAAATACACTGTATATGTGAGTGTATATTTAACATTTTGAACGGTAAAATTTCCCTTAATGATAAAGATAAATCAAAGTTGAGTAAATATAAAACAATCCTCAGAAAATTAATCTTAAAAGGGAAAAATAAGTGGCGAAAACGTATTATTGTTCAAAAAGGTGGTGCATTTTTACCTATAATTTTGGGAGCTATTTTAAGTGGATTATTTAGTTGTATAATTTAAGCACAATGGAAAACGTGAAAAAGATGATCTTGATAGAACCCGAACTAATAGACAAATTAAAACAGGAGCACGCCAGCGACAATGTTTTATCTCGCCTTGACACGGAAATGCATAAAATCTTAAAACGTAATGTCGGAGATCGTGAAAAATGGTCTTTGTACATGCAAACATTACAAAGATATTTACATTTCACCGAGCAAGATCGAAAATCTTTCAAATTACCCATCATAGCGGAAGAAACAGACCATTCAATAAAAAATCTATTTCCATCGGGGACCAATAAAGTACTAAAATCCCATAAAAGTCATAGCAAAAATAATGAATCAACACTCGTAGAACAGGTCACAAAACAAGAGGACGCACTTCCGAGTGTATCTGGGTCTTTAGCCCATTATACCTCAGACTACATAAGCAGATTGCTACCAAAGACATTTAAGAAAAAAGGTGAATTGTTGATGGATACAATAAATAAACATAGAGATAAAATATATTGGAATGATGATGGTACTATTGTTGTTAATAACGAATTGATTCCTGGTAGCAATATTGCTGATTTAATTAATGACGCTTTGAGACGACTGAAACGTCCTCGACCGAGAGGGTGGGAAAAATTTGTTGTAGCATTGAAAGATATAAAAGTACCTCTATATTGTATAGGTAATCCTAAAACGCTTGAATATATGAACAATCTCTATTTATCAGAATTTAGAGAAACTACTCCTTCCAAAGAACCATTGCAAATTACGCCATCTCCTGCATCTCAGAATAGAAGAAGTAGATCCTCCTCTGAATCTAGGAAACTTAATAAAAAAATTGATTGGGAAAGATGGACCCCGTACTAGATATAAGTAGTATATACTATGATGTATCTCATCCAGCTGGTTATAGTAGTATAGCGAGCTTATCAAAGGCAATGAGGGGGACGATGACGAAGACAGATGTAAAAAAATGGTTACAATCTCAAGAAACTTACACACTGCATAAACCCGTACAGAGACGATTCCCTCGGAATAAATACATATTATCAAACTTTAACGAGCTTTGGCAGGCTGATTTGAGTGATATGAGGACGTATAGTAACTATAATGATGGTTTTAATTATATACTTTGTGTTATAGATGTATTTAGTAAATATGCGTTTGCGAGAGCCATGAAAAAGAAAGATTCTCAAACTGTGAAAACATGTTTTGAAAGTATTTTTAGTGAAGCTAACAGTACTCCTAGACATATACAATCAGACAAAGGAACTGAATTTGTTTCCAAAGATGTTAGAACGTATTTCAAAAGTAGAGACATTAATTATTATACTACTAATAATCCTGATATAAAAGCAAGTATAGTGGAAAGGTTTCAAAGGACTTTAAAAATGAAAATGTGGCGTTACTTCACCCATAACAACACGTATAAATTTATTGATATATTACAAGATTTATTATATTCCTATAATCACAGCTATCATAGAAGCATAAAAATGTGTCCATGTGATGTAAACTCTAGCAATATTATGACTGTTTGGTGCAATTTGTATGATAAACAAACCAATTCGAAGTATACAACTGAAATAAGAGCAAGATTTCGCATTGGAGATTATGTAAGAATAACCAAGTATAAACATATATTTCAAAAAGGTTACGAAACCAACTGGAGTGATGAAATTTTTGTAATTTCATCGATAATTTACAGATCCCCTTTCGTTGTATATAGCATTAAAGACTTGCAAAATGAACCAATCGTGGGGACTTTCTATGAAAGAGAGTTACAGAAAGTAGAATATACCCCCACCCTAGAATATAAAATTGATAAAATAATACGTTCACGGTATTCGGGTCATAGAAAAGAGTTGTTAGTAAAGTGGAGAGGATATCCAGATAAATTTAATAGTTGGATAAAAGCGGCAAGCTTAAAAAAAATATGAGTGAAGAAAGTTTTTATTTAACGTTGCTCAGCAACAGCTCAATGACATATTTCTCAGAAAACACAACTACAAATTTTTCTACTAAGTTACCGAAAACTATTAAACTAGATGGAGTGTGGGTAGTGGGGGTGGTAGAATTTCAGTATCCATGTTCAATGTACACTGTTCAAGAGAGCCAAAATGTTGTACATATTGCAAAGACAACAAAAATTGTAGGCATCGAAAATGAATCACCTTCATCAGTGTTGTATAAAACACGCATTCCTGCAACCAACTATGAGAACACCAATCAAATTTTGAGCGCTTTAAATAAAAATCCAATGTTAATGGATACTATTAACTTTCGCTACGATGATGTATCAAAATTGGTATTAAGGAAAATTTTGAATAACAATGTTACTAGAATAACATTATCACCAACACTGGCACTGCAGTTAGGTTTCGCGCCAAAAACAAATTTTGTTACCACTGCCTTTGGAAAGTATCCGGTTAATTTGCATTTAGGTTTACCGTCTCAACTTTTTGTGTATTCAGATATAATCTCCCCTCAAATTGTAGGGGATGTAATGTCATCTCTATTGAGAATAATACCATTAGACCCAACTAAATATATTTATGGCTCATACAAAATGCACATTTTCTCACCAGCTCACTATATACCCGTAATGCGTAGAGAATTTGATACAATTGAAATAGATATAAGAACAAACACAGGTGAAAAGATACCATTTCAGTTTGGGATCTCATGTGTTAAACTTCATTTTAAACGTTTACAATGACCCATAATCACTACAAAACCGATTGTCCATATGAACATTACTACTCACATCAAGCAGGTTCGGGAGTAGGTGTAATTTACAAAGGTGCTCCATATCAACGTGGACATGGTATTGGAAGTTTTTTAGGTGGATTATTTAGATCTGTATTTCCTATTTTTAAAAGCGGTGCCAAGGCTATTGGAAAAGAAGCTTTGAACACAGGCGTTGGTCTCTTAACGGATATGATTAATTCCCGACCTATGAATGAATCTATAAAAACTCGTTTAAAAGAAGCTAGTTCAAATTTAAAAAGAAAGGCAGATCAAAAAGTTGATAACTTGGTTGGTTCTGGGTATAAAAGTGTGAAACGAATTAAACGTTTGACCAGTTCATCGAGATCGTCGCGTAGGAAGGGTGAAAGAAAAACACGTAGAGTAAATAAAATTAAGGATATTTTTTCGAAGTGAAAAATGTCGTTTTTACATAATCATTCTTGCGAGTGTGTTAAGTCAGAATTAGATTTATTCGCTCTACCATCAACGCAAACAAGTATAGAAAGTGGACAATGGGTTCATTATAAACCTATATCATCTTTGTCTGATGATGGCCCTATTGAGTTTCAAGTGCCCGGTACTGGAGACGATTACATTGATTTATCTCACACATTAATCAGTATCAAAGCTAAAATTACGCAAACAGATGGCGGTGAAGCTGTTGATGTAGCACCAGTAAACAATTGGTTGCATTCACTATTCAGTCAATTAGACGTATATTTAAATCAAAAACTCGTGTCCCCACCCAATAATACTTATGCATATCGTGCTTACATAGAAAACTTGCTTAATTATGGCCCAGCAGCAAAACAATCACATCTCACCTGTGGATTGTGGTATGAAGATACCCCCGGGAAAATGGAATCAACCGATGATACAAATGAAGGTTTTCGTAAACGAAAAAATTTGGCTATAAACGAAAT
>JAJHJA010001040.1:0-95255 GCA_021202915.1 Heliconius himera
ACAACAATATATATTTTAAAATATTGACCCGTCAAGTTAACATCTTGTCATCACTGCAAAGACCAAGAACAAAAAAATATATAAGAAATATGGCATGGATTAACTAATATGATTACAGACAGACACAAATTAATCTAAAACAAATCTTATTATTTATTTAATTGACGACTCCTTAGTTTTTTTTTTAGGAGAAGCAGACGTATTTTGCAACATCTGCACATTTTCAGCACGTGATTACTAATGAGCTGTTCGAACTCAATTCATAACCAAAATATAAATTTCCTCCCACATCATCTCTAGGCCACCTGTAAGTGTTATAACTCATAGACGAATACTCCATACAACATAAATTACTAATAAAGTATGAAAAAACAAATAAACTTTCATATAGCTATTTTCAGTGTATATCCAGTATATACCTAACAAAAAAGCAGATATATCATTTTTACTTTCATAGCAGGGTTGGCAGAGGGAATCTATTGCTAAAATTCTCCGTTACTCATACTCTGTCCAAATTGAGATATTGAATAGATTGATTGGCGGAACTCAACTCCGCGCTTTGTCATGCAGAGTGGGGAAAAGAAAATAATTTAAATGTAATAATATCCCCGTGTTGGTGTGGAACTAACAACTAACTTATTACAGCCAAACGGCCTCAAAGTACAAAAGATAACTCAGTTTATAACAGTTTCTCCAAATATAACCAAACACGCGGCTATATGTAGCAGAATAGACGTCTAGACAGATTCCACTCTAACCAGAATAGAGTATTTGTTAGGTACTTTCTGTATAAAAGCCTCGGGGCTTGAAACGTGACCCATATTGGTTTTAGTTTATGAGTAACATTGTGCTGTTTGAAAAGCTAGAATATGACCACAAGCGATAGTCAAAATAGAAAAATTATACCAAAAAATATGGTCTAAGTACAAACAATAAAAAATCCAATTTTCAAAATGAACACTTATACGGCGACAGCTTTCAAAATTTTGTCATTTAGACGTCGAGATAAGACTAGGAATTTAATACTTTAGTGTGTGTGACTAGACTAGAAAAATGAATATATTTCAAGTATAACAATTCCTCACTATAATTTGAGTTGTGAATTGCAACTACAATAATTTACTTCAGGTTTAAATTTATTTATATTTTCCGAATTATTTATCCCATGAACCACTCTTGAGCCTTTCGTGCAGCAATAGTTGACTGTGGGTGGTATCATTACTTCGGCCTCTCTTCTCCTCTCCTCTGGCAAGACTTTTCTAGCGTTAACACGCAATATCTCTTACTCGTAAAGAACTTGTGAACTGAGGATCTTGACACTAGTTCGTTCCTACCTACCTTATAAAACAATATACAACATGAAAAACCATCACCAGATGGTGATACAGAATCACTTAAAAAACTGAATCATCCTTTTAACTCTTAAAAGTTTAATCTTCTAACAAGCTGTAAAGTCTAAATATATAAAAATAACGTTACAGAGTCAGCATACAAACGGGGTCTATGCCCCGACCATTATTAATCTCTGCTAATCGAGCATCACGCTCGGAATACCTGGCAAAGGTCGGCTATTTCTGTAACACTCGGATGCCCCTTGATTTATTCGCGTCGGTTACCAAATCATTAGTTTAAGTTCGATCGTATCGTAGAAAGCTACTAAAATAGATAGTTTTAATATAAATTTTATGATATTTTTATATGTTTTAAATCATTATAGGCAGACAGTCAAATATTTTTTGGTGGCGGATGACATATGTTGTATAGACGTGTAACTCAATATTCACATAGATCAGATTAAGCAAGAATTAAAAAAAATATTTTTGGCATTGTAAATGTGACTGACCCTAAAAGGACAGGTCTGAGAAAGTAAAAATCGTGCTAGTCAAATTCGCGCACGAAAGGTTCCGTTACGTTATTTGCATAAACGGCAAAGAAATCACGTGTATTGTATGGGAGCCCTCCTAAATATTTATTTTTATTTAATTTTTAAATACTTCTTATTATAATGGCAAGAGAAATACATAATCAGCAAAAAAAAACAACTATCTCATTATCACGGTTTATGAGATACATCCCGTTGGAAGACGGACAGACGACGGAGGGACGGATGGACAGAAAAACAGACTAAACAGAAGGACGTACAGTCGAGTCTTAGTAATAGAGTTTTACCCGTTTTACCCTTGGAGTACGGAACCCTAAAAACCTGATTTTAATATCAAAAAACGTGAAAACATCCTTCGTCTTTGTACTAAGATATAAATGTTAATTCTAAGGAGAAAACCTAGCAAAGCGGGCGTCCTACACTACTATATTATAACTTAACAATAAAATTTCGTCATTAATAAAAACGCTAATTTCTCTAATTTAAGCGCTTTAATTTAAGTCATTATAACGTCAAAGTTAATTGAAAATATATTGAAAACTTACAACATTTAAACTTGTTAAAGGAAAAATTACTAAGCACTGAGTGATCAACGTGACATTAAGAAATAACAAAGAAATAAAATCAATTTAGAAGTATGCCACGTGATTTAAAATACATCGGGGGCGTAGGAATGCTCACTTTGGCCCTTATCCACTTATGATTAACAGTAATATTCCGTGAACTACTATATATATATGATATATCAATACGCATCTTTCGCGAGGAGTGGAATAAGATATGTCTAAATAGTAATCGATGTCTAAATAGTCGATACATACTGAAACGTTGTCGCAGCTTAACGCTGCAGCTTATGTGACAGAGTTATTATTTGAGCTTTACGCTTCATAGCAGGTTAGACAGAAGGAACTCAGTATTAAGTCAGTTAGTAAGTGTTTAGTAGCAGAGCTCAACGCCGCGTTTGGTTTTATTATCAGAGCAAGGAAGTGAAAATAATTCATTTCCTAGAGTTAGAATTAAACATTTGCGATGTTTAATATAAAATATATTATACATTTTTAAAGTGTTAATCTACACTTAGGAAAGAAAAATACTTATTTAGAAAACGTCGGTACGAAACGGTCGGTTTCTAGCAGACGCGGGTTCAAATTCCACTACGTTCAAATTTTTATACGTTTTCTAAATAAGTATATATAATACATTTACCCACATAGCAATAAGAAACGGTAAAAAAATAAAAATTAAGTAAATAGATCCCCTCTCTCTTAGCGCCAGATTAAACACTCCACGGTACAAAAAAAGCAAGCTCCGCTTTATCTTGATTACAAAAAGAGAATTCGCGTGTCAAATTAAAACGTCTCTCAAATCAAATGTGACGCTCATACAAAATCAGGTCATCCCCACATTTGTGAATCCAATACCTTGGAAATTGTGAAACCGTCGTGGCACAGCATAAATATGTTTTATTTAAAAAAAATATCATAAGTTTTGGGTTCTAATCTTCTAATTGTTTATTTATTTATTTCTTAGGGGTCGTTTCTGTGGTTAATGGTTAAGTTAAGGTTACCAAATTATAATTACATGTTATCGAACATGTATCGAGTATAAATAATTAAAATTTAAAATACTTTTAATTAAAATCGACTTTTGCAGTACATTTGAATAAGTTAATAGGACAAAACTACCACAAGAAGTTTTGCTAAGAGCCAAACAAGAAATAGATCATATTTCTTGTTTAGCTCTTTATACTAATATAATAAAGCGGAAGTGTGTTTGTTTATTTGTTTAAACGCTCAAGTTCAAATCCCGCCACGTTCAAATTTTTATACGTTTTCTAAATAAGAAATATAATCCTAATTATGGCTGATACAGTATTCTAGTAGTAGTCCTTCGCCCCAAAGGGAGACAAAGCATCGTACCAAACAATATTTAAAATATTTTAAATATTTATTGATATTTATATAGATGCACTTGAGAAGGTTTAGGCAAACGTCCATGCCACTTTAAACTCTTGAATAAATAAAAATATAGCGTATTATTTAAAAACCGTCTAAAATATTAAGAATAATAAACAGATTCTTGGCCTCGGTCTAGTAAAGATGAAAGTGCATATTATATTATGAAAACCTGATATTAATTGTTCGTCGTTTACCTACTTCACGATTGCATGTTATTGCGAAAGAAAAAAAATTAAAGAAATTAAAAAATAATGGTTTTCAAAAAAAAAAGTCAAATTATTATTTTTTTTTTTATTTAATACTTGTCCAGGCCTCGTTAGTCAGTATTTTTTTTTAATAACTACAGGCTATAGAATATAGCTATAATATAGTGAATTAGCTGTTAGGATACTCTATTAAACAGAAAGTGGGTTTTCGACCTAATTTTTGCGCACTGAGTGGTAAAATTGTACGACTTGTCTTGTAACCAGAGCGAAAATAATTCCCCTGCGTCGGAATCGTACTTACGAATGTCGCGTTTACAGTCAAACGCTATACCACTGCGCCAAGACAGATTCAAATCTAGTTCTGCTAGAGTTGTAGATTACTAAAGTATAAAATTTATTTTAATATTAAATCGTACTTATATTTTATTAATAAATGTTCATTATTAAATACAACTTAAATACGAATATTATTTTTTACATTAACATTTTTACATAGTACCTACATACCGACGTGTATTATTGACAAACCCATTAAATTATAACTGTGGCCAACTAACCACTACTGTTCAATTATAGTGCGTAATGCCTAGTAGTTATAACTAAAGGAATAGCGAAATTTAAAGAAAAAACACATTTGAATAAATCCAACAGCGTGACTGTAAAAGCGACCGCTGTGTGTGTGGGTTCGATTCCCAATCGGAAAAATTAAATATTTCCATTATTTTTCTGGCATCAAAGTGCAACTGGGTCCCGCCACACAACACGCATTGTAGCCAAATTTGTGTGAAAAGTGGGGAACGGAGTGTATTAACTCCACGTTGTCTTTACCTACCCTGCTATATCCGTATATAGGATCCACAGGAAAAAAACCAAAAACCAACCAAAACAACATAGTAACCACAAACGGCATACACTTTTATTTGCCCCTAGTATTCGATCCCACTTGATTTATTGGCGTCGGTCGTAAATTCATTAGTTCCATTCAACCACTGCTGTGGAAGATTTACGATGATCTGAAGTCTGAAATGTGACGTCATGATTCCTTCGATAGCTTAAATGTTTGCACGTGATCCGAGGCATTCGCCTTGCCAATTTCTCACTAGAATGTTATGGTTATGTAGTGGTGGATGGTGTAAATATAAATACACGAGTTAAGAATGGTATTTCTTATTTTTTAATTTAAAAAAAATATTATTTGCACGCTGTATCCCGTATATACCTGCTATATGTAGGCAGAGGGAACTTACTTTTAAAATACTAAATTATCAAATTTTTAAAACATTGCTTGTTGAATGTAGGAACTCAACGCCGCCATTTATTTTGTATTGATAATCAGTTTTGATACCAGAGCAAGAAAATAAAAGAACTAATTCGCTTTACTGGGAATAGAACTCACAACCGTCGTATGTAGTCAGACGCCACGTTTGCCACGACTTGTAACACGACGACTTGTAACAGTATGTACCTATGGTATAAGTAAAAATAAATAAATAAATAAAATAAAATATGCATGGCAATATACATAAATAACATAGTTAAATATGAATAATAAAAACGATATATTTTAAATATCATATTAATCGAGACGCGTTCGTGTATTCTCGTCCCGAGTGTCGCGACCGTCGTTTCGTATATATAGGTGGTGATGATGCTCGGAAGGCAGCGGTCGAGTCGAACTATTAAGTACTACGGTACAAATAAATATGATGCACATAAAGACTCGTACCAAATGTATAATAAATATAATGTGATAATTCGAAGTCTATGATGGCACGATCTTTTAGGATCGAATTTCTTATAAAGGCAATATATGTGTAGGAGCGACACATATTGTGGATCTTTGATCCATATTATAATATTGAATGTTGCTTGACGTCGCGAAGGCTGACGTGATGGGTTTATGCGAACTGTTATAGCGACATTGACTATGTCGTGGCTGATGCCGTCTCGCAGTACGCTCGCGGTACGTAAGCTATGCTTGTATGGCGTTGGTCATTGATATATTATATACCACGTCTATGACTTGGTATACGAGTAGTAGGTGTGTGGTGCTATTTTATGTCCCAGCTCCGGTGTATGTAGTAGTGTCCGCCTGTCTCATATGGGTGTGTGGTGCTATTTTATGTCCTGGAACTCTGGTGTATGTAGTAGTGTCCGCCTACGGTTCGAGACACGTCTGTGGGGTGTGTGCCGTGCGTTTATTTAACATATCGGCCGCCTTGCGGTAGTGCGTTCGTTCCAACGACTTATATTGATCTCACAAATCAATCAACATCACGAATCACTATTCTAATACAATCTTAATATAAACAAGCGTAACAAGTACCTTCGGAAAGATCACACACAAACGTCCCGGAAGGTTCAACGATGACTGTAAAGCCACGGTCTGGTCGGAATCCACGGTGTAGGGGCGGGGAGGGGCCCGTACTCTTTCTTCCTTTTATTATAACTAGTTCGCAGTTATAGTGGAGAGGAAGATAGGACGCGCTCTTGGCTTATCTTCGGACGAGCTTCGAGTTATGACAAAGTTATATTGTCGAGTCTACAGTTATCTAAATAACTGACACAAGAACAACTTCTGATGGCAAATATCTTATTAAAGCGATACCTTCTAATGGCATAATATGGAATTCTTAACACTGTTTCCTCTGAATCTCTAAAAGATTTTGGGTTCTTCACGTTCACAACTATAAAGAGTTCTAACCACTAGACACATCACGAGCCAAGGCATTAAATATTAAATAATATTTTAAAAGGTGTTTGGGATATCAGTTACAGACTGCCTAGGTTATGTATTTTAAATTAGGGTATGTAATAACATATTCAATTACAGCAAATATCATTAATGTTCATTGTTTCAAGCAAATTGCGGCTATATTAGTAAAATTTTACCAAAATTAAAAGTACATGAAAATATTTAACATAAATTCATTGCTTTATCAATCAAAAATGTATAAAATCAAAATATTACCCACGTGACACCCACAAAAAGAAAAAAAACAACAAGTAATCAATACATTATAAAAAAAGAGATAAATAGAAAGCCTACAAATATATTACCCATAAAAAAAATATCATAACAAAAAAAAATATCGAAGAATATATCGGTAGGAACAAAAGTATTTCCTACACACCTTATATATAGGTGTATATATTATATAAACATATGAAATATGCGTTAAACGCACGCAACGCCGTCGCACAACAGTTAATCATAGCGAAGATAACTATCTGTAATTAGTTAGGAACTCCACGCATCCAATGGATGTTATGCAAGTAACTAACGCGGTTACCTAAATTGATTTAGTATAGTAAAAATAATATACTATTATATAACTACTAATGCCTTCAAAAGAAGAAAACAGAATAAGATAATCTATATATATAAAAGGACTTGTGCTGACTGACTGAGGTAAGACGCACGCAGAGCCGTAACCGCTGATGGTAGAAACGTGAAATTTGGGCAGATGTTTATTTTCATAATCTGGACATCCACTAAGAAAGGAATTTGAAAAATTTTAACCCTAAAGGGATGAAATTGGGGTTGAAAGTTTGTATGGAAAAAAAATTAAATCGGCACCGATTTTCATAAAAATTTAAATTCATACTGTTAAAAATATTTTATTGAACACGTGTTTCGTAGTTTTTTTAAAATTCACTCGTAATAAGCGGGCGAAGCCGCGCGCGCCCTCTAGTATGTAATATTTATACAAATTTTTGATATTATGATTATACATAGATATTGTTTTTTTTATATTTTAAAATAAATTATAAGCCATTAGAAATGATAGTTTACCAGGATAGAGACCAATGGATTGTTTACGCTGACAGTACTATCTAATTGTTGTTTTGATTATTTGTTTACTTTTTCTAAACTGTAGCGTTCTAACTACAGATATATTAATTATGTTTGTATACTAATTAAATATAGCTATTATAAATAGTCCTCAAGCCCTTTGTAACATCAGTTCTAGTTAAGCTCTTCCTCGTTCGAGTGTTCTTGCTAATAAATATTATAAATTTATCGTGACGCTGCTGAGTTGTTTATTCCAAGGCTTCTTCTGCCTCCTGAACATTATAAATATACTAAGCCATGAAACCAGGTGAAGGTGTCATGGCTCAGTGGAACAGGGGCTGACTGAAAACGCAACTATTTTGAAATCCATTCTAGGTTGCCTCTGCCTATCCCGCTATGTGTGGGTGGAACACCACATGAAGCTAAAAAGGAAAGAAAACAACATTACAATATAACATTGCAATGTTGTTATTTTAATATCCCAATAAAAGAAGTTAGATTATCCATTATCATCAAATACGTAGTAAAACTAGGAATAACCGTCAATATGTTCTTTAATCCATTTATAAGCAATAAATCGGTAGCGGCGCAGGTGACCCATTTACCGAATGAGACGCGGCAGCTCGTTATACCACGTGCGTTTCACGTGGAATGATTGCATTGTCAATCAAGTAGGTAAAAGTATGGAAGCGAAGAAAACAACGATCATTTTGATTTTTTTAAAATAGGTATATTAAAACTAATATTTGTGTTCACATCAATATAAAATAACTATTGTAATAATATATAAAAAAAATCAAATTAAAATAATAACATAGAAGTAATATTTGTAAAACTTTGGGACAATTTTTGCTCGTAATGGAATTTTAAACTAATTTTGATTCAGGGCATTGTGGCACATTGGGACAACATCTGACTATAAACGATGGTTGTGAGTTAGAATCCAGATAGAATATTAGTATCATCTCCGTTTTTTGAAAATATTAACATTTGCTTTGAGTTGCACCACAAAACAAACGACGTATCAAAATCTTTCGGAAAGTTGGAAAAAGAGTGGCTTAATTGCGCCCTGCTTACCCCCTGCTTTCCCCTGTGTATCACAGGGGAAAGCGTGAATCTGCCTTATCACGCATGTGCAAACGTTTCCACATTAATTAGTCTGTAAGTAGTATGATCTGTCTATTTTCTACCATTATAACATTTTCAAGGAATTTTATATGTTAACACTTTATTAAACATTTAGGACTATAAACATATTGAAATTCCAAACTTAAACGACTGAAACCCTAACGTGACATTTAAAAGACACGGAAGAAACAAAAAAATATTAGGTCACACGACAATAACGTTCAAAATATTTTAAAAAAAAAGTCAGTCCGTCATATTGTATAGTAAATGAATTCTTATTTTAGTCGCACATTCGCGCTCATTTGTCTTATTAATGGTAACGGGTGATGCCTGTCGGTCTAACGTCGCGGCTATGTGATGTTTTCATCTGTTCAGTGGAGCGACGAAATTGGATATCGTAGAGACTAATAACTATTCTACCAAATTGTTCGTAACGTTTTATCATTTAGCTAGGTTTTGCCTGCTGCTTCGTCTCCATGTCCATGGAAAAAGCGTTTCGAACGAACCAGTTGAAACGAAATTAACTTCGCCAAATGGAATTAATGAAATTATGTATGACATTGACACATGAGACTTTCTAAGTGCCTTTTTAAGTATTTTGGCCACAGGTACAAAGATTTACATCCCAACAAGATTATAATTAGATATAACATACTTATTAAGAAATGAATGCCGTAGAGATTCGATCCAAAGAGACGCGGGTACAAATCCTGCTACGTTCAAATTTTTATACGTTTTCTTAATAAGCATTTCTCTTTCCTAAGTGTGGAATAACACTTTAAAAATGTAAAAAATATATATACTACCACTAGCTTTTCTCATTTAATACAAAAATATTCTTTCAATTCTCAAACAAGTAGCTCTTAAGATTAACGCGTTCAATCCAATAGTCTTCAGCTTCAAAACATTAGTATAGAAGTATAAATAAATAGCTCATCTACAATGTGTGTTTGTAACATTTTACAATTTAATTGTACGAATTCATCTTTGACATTAATAATTATTAATGTGTACATTTATAAAGTCGTCGTGCCTATGTAAATTTAATGAACAAAATCGATCATTTTAATTTGACCGTATAATACACTGACTATGAAATGTATTAAGATTATTTAAACATTTATTTGTCAATTGGAATGTGTTAAAGGTGATTTATATTTTTTTCTCTCTTAGCTTCACGCTATATCCTGCATAAAGGTATGCCAGACAAAATCTATTGTTAAAACACATCGTTTCCTATTTTCGGACTAATTTTCGAGACATTGAGTGTTGAGAGGCGGAACTTGACGTCGCTATGTATCTCGTATTCGTATGTAACACAAATCATTCACCCGAGTACGTAATTATTGCATAAGAGATTTTAAGCTGTGATTTGAATGTACAACAACCGCTTGCAAAACCAAAACAAAACTACTCAAAAATCATTATAACTTACCTCCTTCCAAAGTTTTACTTAATCAAATGGATTACAACGCGATAATCCGTCGGAGAAAACTTAAGACTTCATAATAATTGCTGAGCGAAAACCACAATTAGAATGCTATTGGATTTCATTTAACTCTATTGTTTAGTCTGTTAACGAGCATCAAAGAGACCATTTATCTGACGGCCTATCAAACTCCGTCTTTTATAACAGTAATTAATGTTGCTTGCGTTCGATATTTATATAGGTGGGTGGGTGTGACGTCACGCCGCGGCGCGACAATTACTAAGGAGATAACTGGGTGGTTATACTTAACAATTGAAATTTATTAACTTCATATATTATATCTTCAATATACAAGATCAGTGTAAATGATGATGATGATATTAGAACAAGTGAATGCAGTGGTACATTTGGGAAGTATGTTCAGTAGAGATAGAAGATACGACATGGATGTGGAAAGGAGTATTGCTGCCGATAACAGGGTTAATGGTGCCTTAGCTGCATTGATGAGACGGTGAAAAGTCAGCACAGCTGCATATTTGGCTGTACACAATGCAGTGTTGGTAACGACTCTGTTATACGGCAGCGAAACGTGGGTATCACAGAAGAAGAATGAAAGAAAGATGAGTGCTGTGGAGATGCGATCTCTTCGTAGGATATGCAGAGTCAGCTTAGCTGATTAAATCTGCAATGAAAAGACTTAGTTGGTTTGTAAAAAGCATGAGGACCCTCAGATAGCATGTATTAAGTTAATGACAGTGGCCGAGGCGAAAGCGGTATGCAGAGACCGTAGCGTTTGGCACTCCGTACTGTCTGAGTACCCCGCTAGGGATACAGCGTGAAGCTAGATTAGAAAACAGACAGACAACGCGCAGACAAAACCACTGAATTTATAAAGTTGAAATTTGGCATATAATTAGGTTACGGGGGGCATTAAGAGCAGTTTCTTTTTTATTATTATTTATCTATACTTTATTCTATATCTATACTTTGAACATTAAAAATAACATAGCATAACAATCAAAAGAAACTTATTTATTTAACACGAAACATAATAAAATAATGATATCCATATTTAAACCTATATGTACTTACATTTTCTAACAACATAGCACTTAAAATATCTAAAAATATATATCGAAATAGGTTTAGTTTTAATAAACATTTTTAATTCCAGTTCATGAGTATAACCAATAAATCGTTATCAATTTGAATAGCACTTCCCTACACGAGTGGAAGCTCTAAGCTTCAAAGCTCTTAACTAAAAACTGTACTGTAATTACTAAACATTATATGAGCTTAAATAGGGCTGGCGTTGTATTTGTGTTACCATGTAAGCTAATTTTAGTTTAAATTCTTTGTTTTTTATACTTATTAGTACAATGGCAGCGTAGTTTAGACATGTCTGTAAAAGGAACGTACCAAAATTGTCGTGAGGTCAAATCCTTAATAGGTAGATGTGGCGAGTGATAGATTAAGACCATTTACGGTATACAAATTGTCCCACCCTTTACATTCGTTAAAAAATTGGCTATAGGTCTTACACATATTATATATTAAAAAAACTACTATTCACAGATAAAAAAAAATATAACATTTTAATAGAAATAACATAAAAAAAAATATTTAACAAAATCGCTTGCGTATGTATAGCTTTCAGCACAAGAAGAAGCTTTATTTGCTAAGTGTTATTGGATCAAGTTGATTATAACAGAAATATGGAATGAATGAAGCTTTAAAGTTTTAGAGAGTTTCTGTGAGCCTATAGAAAATTACGTTCATAATTTTTAGTTGTTTACTAACTAATAAATAGAAATATTTAAACAGAGCTGTACATATACTATATGTTTTTGTTATAATTATTGTACATACCAGAAGACAATAATTTGTACAACATAAATCAAAATGTTTTCATTTTTATAAAAAAACAACGAAGTAATTTATAAGTATATTATTATAATACACTATAATTATACATAAATAACAAAATCTTTTCCCTAACGTATTATGATATAACGTATTATTAATTTAAATAAATAAGATTAATGAGAAACAATAAAGATGTTAATTTCAATTCCACACGCTAAACGGAAAAATAATTAACACCACTTAATGTAACTCACGTTGATTAATCAACGACATAAGAAAAACAAACCTGATTTTTCCGTCAAACAAAAAAAAGCCCTTCGTAATTCTACGATGTATCCCGCATATAGCGGGTAGGCATATGCGGGATACATCGACGGGCTTGCCCAATTTTCGATATATTGCGTATTGAGTGGCGAAACTCAAAAGGCTTTTAAGACACTACATCATCTCTCAGAGTGGGAATCGAGCCCATAACCATTGCCATCACGTTGCGCGACGGTGACCTCGTACAAAATTTGCTTTTAAAAATATCCCCTGTAGCACGATATTGATAATAACCGAAGTTTATTTTCACTAAGCGAATTCGAGACCGATTAATCATTTAGATCAGGCCGAAGCAAGTGAATTAATGGCAGTTAGGCGTCACAACAATGATAAATTTTACATTGTTAAAGTAACGCTGGTGGGTCCGTAAAAAATAATTAAGTTAATCCCGTTTTGTTTTCGGTGTGAACAAAATTTGTTTTATAAACATTTACCTAAAAGTTGAGGCCGTGATGGCGTGCCGCAGTGTAACTGTAATCGCAACGGCTGTGGGTTCGACTCTCATTCAGGAGAATTTATTATTTAAATATTTGTATTTTCATTTCTTCGCTCTGATAACAAACCTGGTATTAAGTTCCACCACTTCGCCAGTTATGTCTCGAAAATGGGACGGAGAACGGAAAACAAGAATCGTAAAAAAGGAAATGGAGTGTCTGAACTGACGATAATGTTATAGTTCAAGATCATCGTACTGATCATAGATTTATCAGAATTAAGACTAATTATAACTATATAATAAAGCAAAACAAGAAATTAGTCATGTGTTATACTTTACGTATATCTATCAGTAACGGTACAGTCAATTTTTCTTTTATTTTACATTTACTGAAATTCATGTTAGCAAATATAACGTATATTCGACTGGATAATAAAAAAAATTAAAGCTCTCATCAAAATATTCCTTGAGAACGAAAAAAACGAGACTAATTCAAAATAAAATAACAAGTTAGGCAGAAACGTTATCATGTCAAGCCACTCACTGTTCTGAATAACGCCCTTATGATTTACAACTGGCACTTAAGCTTACCTGAAAATAAAAATATATGATTATATTTTAAAAATATTTGTACAAATAATACATGAAGAAATAAAAAAACTGTAATAAAAGCAGACATATTTTTGTAGGTTTATCTATATCTGTATATTTCTCGTTATATTATCATACAAATTTTACATGGAGTGAAATAGGTTTAGGAAACCTAGTGGTTAAACTCTTAATTCTCCACTCTTCGTATTATTTAAATTGAATGAGTAAACGAATAGACAGAATCCAACTTAAACGACATCGCGTCAAGACTATTTTGAGATATATTTCTTCACGTCCCGCCAAATTTTGAGACAGCGTGTTAAGTATTGACAAAGATTCGGATACTGTCTGTCCTGGTCTTCGCTTGTCACATCTCACCACGCATTTTTTACCTGTCCAGAACTGTTAACTGAAAATAATATAATTTGATCATATTAAAAGGGATCGAACTTACAAGATCACCATTACAGTCAGAATATCTAATTCAAATCTTAAACTAAATCAAAATCGATCCAAAATTTAAGTTATTTGAACTTTAACAGACAGAGTAACTTTAGTATTTAAGATCTTAGCTTTGATATCTGAAACTATCTATGTATTTATTTATAAGTAATACGTGATGCTACTTCAATAGTAAATCATCTCAAGACCAACTCCATCCTGCTAGTATGTAGGTCAGTGTGACAGTAACTTTGACATAGTTAGGAACAGGTATCTGTAGTTAACAAATGACATAAACAGAATTCATCTTAGATTTCGATCTGCAGATCGGGATACTAAATACATTCTCAGAGAAAGGTCATGACATAATGGCACAGTATGTCACTGTAAACACAATAATTGTGAGTTCGATCCTGATACAGGCAATAAATTTTCTTTGGATACACATATCTATTTGAGAGATGTGTAGACATTTAAAAAGAAACAATAATATAACATTAGGATAGTGATGGAAAACTAACATTGCTACACTCCTACTATCATTAAGTAGCGGGCAGCGAAGCTCAATGCTGAATTTTCTTCAACAGTGTTTGTGAACCACGAATATAAGTATCACAGAAACAAATCACATACATAAGCATTCAGACAACTAGGATTTGACATGACAACATTGATAACAGTCAAAACCCACTGTGCCACGAGGGCGTTTAAGTCTTAATATTATAAAATAATAAACGAGTGGCTGTTCAATATATTAAATGTATAGTAAAAGCATGAAGAAAATGTTCACAGTATAGGAAGAGGCAATTAGGTTAATTGCCCCAATTTGTTGGCAAAGATGGGAGATATGGGACTTAATTGGAAATACGTTATGTGGGTTAACTTTAACGGGTATGGAATATGTTAAACATTATTTAGAGGTACTAATATGAGTATTTATTCCTGCTGATAATATAAAGTATCGATTTTATTCTCATACTTTTTTCTTGAGAAGTTATCAATTATACAAATATGATAACTCCTTAATTAAAAGATAAAATTTTCTAAAAATCTGACTAGTGTTAAGGAGGAAACCTCGTCTTAAGATACTACGTTCACCATTTTCGCCGAGTTCTGAAGTCATTGCGTGTTGAGTGGCGGAACTCAACGCCGCGCTTTGCCTCGATACCAGAACATAGAAAATATTCCATTTTCTCGAGTGGGAATGTAACCCACAACCTGTCACACTTACATTTTGTGTCCCTGCTCCAGGACTGGCCTCAATCTATCTACCGAATAATGGAAATTACTGTCAATTATCTATTTTTCACTGAAAATGTTTTGTTCCTGTTATTATTACAAATTAATAATAGAGCTCATCTCAAGGCACTCCCTTTATTTTACAAGATTGACGTATTTATTACCAATTGAAATATCACGCCGTTCTTTACACTCATATAAAAACACTACACTTCCAATAGCGGAAGTCGGAATCAAGCGCCATAATTTGTAGAGAAAGGCAAGAGTAATAAATATATAATTAATATTAACATTCTCTCAAGTAGGATTCCTACTCACAATCGTCGTACGCGCTCGGGCACGATGATGGCAATGAACGTCACAAACATAAATTATAAGAACCAGTAGCTTTTCAAAGACAAATACAAAGCCTTGGGCAATTATTTACTCTTGAAATTCGCTAATTTAATGAAACGCAAATTACAATGAGACTGTGAATAAATTTATATAATAATATTAAGTAAGATAATAAGCTGAATTATAAAAGGTATAGATGCTAAAATAGACTTGTTCAGACTTCAAAGTAACAATTAATAATAATGTTAAATAATATATCTGTTATTCTTGAATAGAATTATTTTTATACATAGACCTTTAGCTAAGCAAGGGTTCATTTGCATTTTTCAATGAAAATTACACAAGAAAGATGAACATAACAATTATAAAGCTTTATAACGCAAAAAGTATTTTTGTATTATTATTCAGTTTTACAGTGTATATTCATCAAAAACTGAATAAACTTATGTAACAGTACAAATTATGTAAAATGCCTAAAATAGAGTAACAATATGGTTGAAACAATGACGTATTGATTTATTATATAATATTGCAGATATTGTTGGAAGGTTGAGGTGAAGCATTGGTTATTGCCAATAAAAGTAGCTTGTTATAATACCTATACCTATTCCGTTTCCACGCATCGCCTAATTTTTCAGATTAGTTACGTGGCCTTCAACTTGACCAAGTTCAACACCGCGCTGTTTCTTTTTACCAGGGAATCGAACCTATACTATGCCTAAAATCAGGTAGCACTTACTATTTAAAATCCCAGTAAATAACGTAATAACTGTTTCGAATTCGGGTGGAGCGTGAAGACACTAAGTTTTCTTTTGACACTAGATTTTCTTATTCGTTTCCATATCTCTCGCGTCATCATACCATGTATGACGCGAGAGATATATCAAGATCTTTTATATATTTGAATAAAATAGAAAGAAACGCAACAAATCCTATGAAATTTAATTTTTGAGCATATCTTGGTACAAGGTGTCATTAGGTTATATTATTTTTATTTTATAAAATGTTCTAAGAAAACATGTGACCTTTCTGTCACTCATTCCATTCATAATAATTAAGACATCTGTCGCCTAATTGGTGGTTATTTTGATCAATACTTTCAACAAAATTTTACTTTTTAAAAGTTCTTAAGTTACTTCAGCTACCCACATAGGTTCGTTTTAACATATAAAATGTTTTATAAACATCTAAAGCAGCACCGTTTTAGATTTTTTAGCTCCACGCTCCACAGCGGATAATTCAGAGAGAATGGAACGTCAAACATTACGGTCTCTGCATACCTCTTTCTTCCCTTACATTGTCATCAACATCTTATATATGACCCCCGAATTCAAAGCATTCGAATTATAAATATAAAATTAGGATATTCAAGATAAATTTAAAATGATATAACATATAAATTTATAATTAGAATGCTTCGAAATAAAGTGATTCTACCAGAGGTCATCGTGGCAGGGGCAAAAGCGTGTGCCTGTAAACGTGATGGTTGTGGTTTCAATGTCCTGGGGTCTGATAACGAGGCGTAGACTTCCACCACTAAATACTCAATGATACGAGAATGCAGTGGAAAGTGGGGAGCAGATGGTTCATAAAGGGACTAACCAAACTAACTTCAACAACCAACGGAACTCTCAAAAAAAAACCTAAGATATATACTATAACAGTGAAACAATAAAAATCCATCATATCCCCAAAAGTGAACCAACAAAGAGCTAATACACTATAAGTCTATAAATATATCATCTACACTACAGCCTATACTATATTAAATTCAAACAATCATCCAAACGTGTGAAGTTATTTCAACGGCCATAAATCATCGGTTGACAGTTGACATCGGGTGAGTGATGACAGATATAGATAGATACAGGAATAGAGGGGAAGGTCGGAATTTTATTTTTTTGTGCATAATTAAAGGTTTATTTTTTTATAATTGACGGCCTACTAGCCTAATATTAGTTAACGAACTGCACTTATTTACAGTTGAGGCTAGTCGTAGCGCAGGGGCACAACCGTGCGACTGTAAATGAGAGAGGTTATGGGTTCAATATCCCCTCCAGGTAATGAAATATTAAATTTTTTATTTGTTCGCTCTGGTAACGAGGCCAAACGGAGTATTGAGTTGCACCATTCAACACATAACACTATGTGCCCAGGTTCCCCTTGCCTACTCTGCAATGCGCGGTATACAGCATGAAGTTACTATGCGACTAACAGACATATTACAGACGAAAATACTGCTTAAACCGTTGTAAGTTAACACCGTGAATAAGTATATCAGGAGGCTAGACGGCAACTAAGAAGAGAAAAATGCTCCAAATTTCTACGAAAAAAAATTTAATATTTTCATTAAAGTATGGACAAATAAAGTTGCGGGCAACGACTAGTATATCATAAAAACAACATGACTATAAACATATATCTAATTAACAAAAAGTGGTTTGTATATATAATATATAGAAAGAAATCAAATATTTTCGTTTCACAGAAATAATGACAATTCGTTACAAACGATTCTACGGCGTCTACAAATAAATACATTTCCTTTAATTAATGTAATCGTGGTATTTCGGCTTAAAGACAGAAATAACTTAAAAGGAAGGGTATATTATTAATCAACTTTTTACATTTTAGTTTTGCCCTGGTTTAAGTATCAACTATATTTTAAGATATACGTACGCATAAAACTAAAAATGTATTTATTAAAAACTATTTTTTCACTGTGGCTTTATTTCTCATTAATTTTATTTTTTTAAAGTCACATTTTCAAAGTAGTTTAAAAAACAATATTATTATAGTTTAAGATAATAAAAATAAAACATAGCCTCGTCATCTACGATAATAAATCTGCATTAAAATTTTACATTTAACACAAATCTATTCGACTGAACACGTTCACACAACATTGAACATGTCTGGTTTATGAAAATCATAGTTGTTTTTATTATTTTATAAACCTATTGAAATAAGATAAAACAGGCCTAGTGCGCGTAGGACTCGCGTACAAAGGGTTCCGTACCTTTATCTGGTATGGGAGTCCCCTTAAATATTTATTTTATTTTTTAGTATTTGTTTTTATCATCATGGTTCACCCTGGTGACAGACGGACGACACCGTAACGGTAATAAGATTTTACCGCTTTGTCTTTAGAATAAGAAAATCTAAAAATAAGATGAATTATAATAAAATAGATAATTGAAAAATATATCAGACATCACATCAACATTTTCTCTTCATTCATATCCGAGGATGTGTGTGTGAGGTGTTCAAAAGTAAATAATAACTAAATAATAATTTCACGATGAATATATCTAAGCCAATTCTTTCGTTTTAAGATGTATTAGGAATCAGAATAGGCAGAGAGTACCTATTTTCACTTGAGACTTTGTGTGTTGAGGAACGTAACTCAACGCCGTTATTTAATATAGGAACACCGTCGACTGTAACTGCGAAGTTTGACTTACCTAAATTTTCTTGCTGCGGCAACACGACAAGCTAACTAAGACGGAAAAAATCAAAATTCTAATTTTGAAATACGTTTTCGCGTTCAAACAAATAATTCGCAACTCATGAAAATGAAACAACAACCATTCTCTCTAAAGAAAATATAACCTCTAATAAATACATTCTATATAAAAAAGTAATTAAAAGAATCAAAGTCATACTATAACACTAGTATAGATAGCGTGTCACCGCCCATTTCGATTTCACTATGAAACGATTTGTGACGTTAAAATAAAACACCGCGCCCATTTTCTATGACAGATCAATATTACAGGTTAACTTGACAGAGATTGAAACAGTAAATTACTATAATATTCATATCTATTTAACTACTGACATAGCTATTCATGGAATTTAAAGATTTTAGCAAAAATATTCTAGTAAAAGCACAATTTTAATGTATAACAAGAAATACACTAAGATAGAAAAAACTATTCTAAGTTATTGGCAGAGAGGCAGAGCAACTGACTGTAAGATGTGGATGTATGAACACTAGATTCCCTCTCTCTAACCTGCTTAATGCAGGATACAGAGTGAAACTATCAAAAACAACTTATGTATGAGTTATGAATCGGTTCGTACATAATGGACAACAACCACAAATTTCAACACCTAAAACATCCTAGTAGGTAAAAGCGAGTGTTAAATCAATTTAATCCATGAACTCCTAACGGATGTTACATCGAATATTAGATACAAAATATCTGATATCGTATCTAGCGTTAATGTTTCGTGTCTTGGTCAAAATTTATGTTAATTACTACACTGTTAGGCCTTTTAAATTGGTCTATTTATCATTAAAAGACAGTATTGACACTCCGATTTTACTGTTAGACATATTTACAATAACTACTAATACGAGAAGTTAAAGTAACATGAAAAACAATGAAACAACTACACACACAGTATATTCTTGATGTAACTTAAATATCATTTAAAACACAAACACTTTCATCTCAAAATAAACCGTTTAAAGTGAATTCAAAACCGCTATACATTTTATTTAACTTTGAAAACCGGAATAAATTTCAGTGCCTTTGCATCCTGCTGGCAGTAATTAAACTTTTCTACGTAATAATTTGTTAGAGTAGGTAGGTACAGTTTGCAAAAAAAATGAATTAGTAAAACTTCTAGTGCAGCTTGCAATTGGATTTCTTCACAAGTTGCACATTTTTTACAAAGTATAGTAGTAATTTAAATTCTGCCTCGTTTGATATTAATGTCTTTTTTCAAAGGAGGTAGAGAAAAATTGAAAGTTATGTTCAAGCTTTTGACTTTTACTTTTTAAATTATTATGCACAGATTGGGAATCGAATCCGGAACCATCACATGTACTCATATTATACCTTATCTCTATTGTCTTGAAAATTAAAAATAATTAGTGAGGGAAATATCTTATCCTATTTTAACAGTAAAAATTTCGTAAATTTTATTTTTCAACAAACATAATTTGCTAACCCTACTGCTTGGTAAGTTTTAGTTTTTCAAGTAATATATAATTTTATTGGCTTAACAGGTGTCCCTCATCTCATGTACTTGATTAAAGAGACCGTCATAAATTATGATTCTGTGAGGATTTTTAACTACGAAATGATAAATAAACGTTGACATGTATGAGTTATTGCTTTTTTATAGCTTTGTAAATCATATTTTTTAATATCTGGAGCTTTGACCCGAGTTTTTATGATTATGCTATATTTAATTTCTGTAATGTTTTTGTGATTTAGAGCATTTGTATTATAAAAAGAGTTGTTTGAGCGGAATTTGTATTTTTATAGAAGAATTTCACTGTCTCCACAAGTTTTATACTAAAATTCATTGCTCATGGAGAGTTCAGTGTAAACAGATTTTTATGTCAATAATTCCGGCATTTTCCCTCATAGGTCACCGCCACACTACTGTGGAATGACCTACCTGCGGGGTAGTGCTTCCAGGTCGATACGACGTGGGTACCTTCAAAAAGCGCGTCTATCTCCACTTCAAAGACCGGCAACGCAACTATAGCTCTTCTGATATTGCACGGGGTCGGAAGCAGCGGTGACTAGGTATATCAGAGTACGCAGGACCGCACTTAGTATTTAAGACGTAGTCGTTCTCCAGCCTTCGCCAAATTTTCGAGACAATGTGTGGCGGAACCGAGGGGAGGGAGGGATAAGAACAATTTAAGTATATATAATTATTTCACTGTGTAAAAAAACCCACGGCCATCATGTTTACAGTCAGATATATCATCAGATATATCATTGCGCCACGATGGGTTTTTTTTAATTCAAAAAGGTATAAAAAATAATATTATTTTACTTTTCTATTAGTGAATTTAAATTATATAAGTACTTAACAAATCCAAACAAAGCATAGCAAAAAATTATATATCTAAGTATATATCTACCAAAGATTTTAAATATTAATATTTAAATACGTGACGTAAGATACACAAGATTATGAGCGTAACAAACATAATATAAAATTATCTGGCTATTAGTGAAGAGTCCAATTAAAGTAAATTTTACAATAGTTATAATAGTAAAATTCTGAGATTCATTACGACATCCAACCAGCGCTTCTTTGGGCGTTTGGGCGGTCTCACTCCAGGGACAGATATAGCAAGGCACTTCCATTCGACATAGTTCCTAGGCCGCTACGCAACGTGGCCATACC
Organism: Heliconius himera; assembly: GCA_021202915.1. NCBI lineage: Eukaryota > Metazoa > Arthropoda > Insecta > Lepidoptera > Nymphalidae > Heliconius > Heliconius himera. Next base: position 21,795 of record JAJHJA010001040.1, read on the forward strand.
ATCTCAGACGAGGATCTTCTACTAGGAGTTCATTCATCTACGAGGAGTTCATCCGTCACAGACCTAAAGACTACCTCGAATGAATGAATGAATGTGTTGCGTATGCGATCGGACCGCGTTATACCGCATTTCCACCTTAGCATCTTCATTACGGTGACGTGAAGCTCCTGAGCGTGCTGAGATAGTGCTGCATGCACCAACATCAGCAGCTTACAGAATGCAAATAACAGAATGAAATACCACTAACACCATGTAAAATAACATAATCATGTAAAATAATTTCAAATTACAAATGTATGTACATAATAAATAATTTAATTTATTATTACTATAAAACTACAAAGGTTACACCCACATACAGTCCTTCTGTGTACTTGTACTTTATATCGGTCTTAGTACTAAACGAGTCTCAGCACGTAACGTCCGAAATAAAAAATTCAACGCAAACCGTTTTTTAATCTTCTCATTTTTATGCGTTGCTCTTGGGGATATTGCATATTAACATTTAAATTCTAATTTCCACGCAATTTAGGCATAATTCTGAAGTTCATTATGTATAAATAAAAAAAATGAAGAGAACTTAACCTTTATTAGTTAGGTTGGAGTATTAGACACAATGGTCAAAGGTATGATTTCTACTTAAAAATATACGCATTCAATTTAGCATTAGTGACATTGAACATTTGACACTTTCTTGAACATTATAGATGAAAAGATAAAATGGGAAAGTTTTGACGCAGTACATGTATAGTTGAAAAGTCTCCCTGAGTTCCCCTGAGTGGAAATCGAACCCACAACCGTAACGTTTGCAGTCACACGCCATTTCCATTCCCATTCGCCATAATCGTTTGCAAAATAATGACTCCACACATTATCACACTTAAGAAAATTAACTTCTGCTGTAAATCTCGATTAGATTAAAGTGCATTGAACTGAAAAATGCAACAACAAATGTAAACATGTGCGTAACTTTTTATTTATTGAATCCCAGCCAAAAACGTAGTATACATACAGATATTTCTGTCTTTAATAACTTTGGTGACTCAATGGGATTATTTAAACACATTTATCTACTCTCGTGGCGCAATGGACGCGTGCCTGAAGACTAAAAGAATGTTAGTTAAAATTCTGTTGGAATTGGCAATTATTTCCTATAGATATAATGATTTTTGATTAACATTTCCCAAAGGATTGCTCAGCTGAAGTCACATCAAAAATGAGTACAAACGATTGCCGTTGAGACGGAAAGGTCCCCTTAGTGGCGGCCACGCACCACACCACGGTAAGTGGGCAGGCATCTGGTCAAGGTCGCCGCCAGAAGCCACTAGAAAGAGATACCTATCATTTTTGGGAGGCTATGTCTAGTTATGAGCGTACTAAATGCTGAAACGATTATTCTCTAATTGGGAATCGATTTATTTGTGTTTTATTCGAGTTCATTTCTACAGTGGTGGTTTATTACATTTATTTTAAAATAGAAACAGTATTAGTTCCACACACACACTACTACACACTACACTTTACACAAAAATATTCTATACTCTTCATTTAACAGTAATACCAAAATATAAATAATGTATTTTTAAGCAATATATATATCTATATTACAACTATAAAATGTATTACCTTCTATATGTAAAGTTTTCCTACAACTCTTGCATATGTATATATAGTTCGTAAATATTTATGGTGATTTATAAATATGTAAGAACCATTAAAGAAAACCATGCAGGACATTCACACCCAACAATCGTTTGAATTTTATTTTTAAATTAATTAAAACCATTCGTATAAACTACAAGGAAGTAAACTCAAAACGTAAGCAATCCCCAATGGAGTCGCAAAGCAGTCTGAGGCACGGCAAGTGCCAGCTCATTTAAACTTGCAAATTTGCTTTACGTTCACGATAACTTACGGAAAATGTCAGAATCGGAAATTTTTTATTTAAATAATATATATTTATAAATAGGAATATATAAAAATACTCCTTAAATGCGCAATGTGGAATTCCTTTGACACTGCTTCATGTGAATTATGAAGAGACATCATAGTAAAATCTCCGTTCTCTACAAATGACTAAGATTAAATAAACAATAGATTTACGGTCATCGTGCCTTTGTATAACCAAAAAGTTGCCGCTAACCAAAAAGTTTTCTGGGCTTTAGTGGATTTGGTGAAAATCTTTATATAGCTTCACGCTGTATCCTGCATATACCGGAGCAGTCAAAGTGAACCTAATGTAATGATACTTTATTCTTCATTAAGAAATTTCCGTTCCGCACTTTCCGCCAAATGTTTAAGGCGGAATTATTGAGTAGTGGAACTCAACGACGCGCTTTTATAAATTAAATATTTAATTCCTCCGAGTAGGAATCGAACTCACAACCGTTGCGTTGCTTGTTGTTGTTGGAGCAAAAATGCTTCTTATCAAATAATTTTTCATACGTCAACAGCGGCAAAAATGCCTCTTATCAAATAATTTTTCATACGAGGTATATAAATAAGTACACAAATATATATGTATATACACAAATCTGTCATTATATTAAAATGACCCTTTAGTCCTTTGTTAAATCTCTTATCAAACCCTTTCTTATTCGTCGTCTCGAGGAAGAATGTCCGTTTTGCATAATGTAATAACAACAAGTTGATTGGACTTAGCCTTCTTTATGTAACTTTCGTCCGCTACCTCATTCACTTTACGACTAAAGTAATACTGGTATTAAAATGGTTTACTTTCTAGTTTTCTTTACTATTAAAGAGTCGTTTAACGGTTTTTTAGTTTTATTTCACATTTTAATACCAGTGGATATTATAAACAATACATTTGCTCGACACTTGATTTTGCCTAAATGTATCGAGCAAATAAAAATACATAATAACGCATATTTACAAATCTTTCTCCTAAGTTGGAATCAAACTCATATTCAATTATTACAACAATGATCTCCAAGTCCAAAATTAACAATGTGAAACTGACAAATTTAGTTGAGGGAAGCTGCTAAATGATGTCAGTTCAAAATAAAATAATACACACACAGAGAGACAGGACAGGACAAGAGACACGTGGTCATATATCATTTTTTAAGTTTTACACAGTGGCGTAGCTGGGGGGGTGCAAGCGGTGCAGTCGCACCGGGCATCAAAAAGAAAGGGGCATCAAAGTCTACGATCAATTCTTCTAATTTTTTTCCCATCAAGAATTAAGAAATGTACAAGAAAAATGAGAGAATGAAAATGAAAAATACAATCTCGCTATCATGTCAATCGAACATGAACTAGTCGATACTATTGATTTTGAAAATATGATTAATGACTTTGCTAGTCAAAAATCGCGTAATGTCCGTTTTTTAAATGTTTGCAATAATTTTTACCAAAACCTAATATTATAACTTATAGTTATTATAGTTTTGAAACAATAAAAATGTATAAGTATTTCTACTCTACTGTATTTGAAATCTGAAATTATTTTGCCCATTTTAAAGGGCATCAAGTCCTAAACTGCACCAGGCAGCAAATACCCTAGCTACGCCACTGGTTTTACAAAATTATTACCTTTAATTTTTTTTTTGTTATTTAATCTAGACATAACTATCAACCCACGATCAGTTCAGACACTTTAAACCACTGTGCAAGAATGGTGTTATTTTTAATTAAGCCTAACAGTACTATTACATCCTTAACTTTACATTATATTGGCACACAAACTTCTGGTCCTCAGCCGCATCTCGTACCGTATCTGTTTAGCATAATCTAATAACAACAACTCGATTCAACTTAAGTCTGTTTATATAACTTTTTTCGTTATGCCTTCAGAATATTAATATGTATATCTTCATCTTCAATAGAATAGCATTATGTGTAGTTATACTTAATATAACATAAATATCCCTAAATTATTAACATATATATTAAAGTGCTGAATGTGTTTAAGAGTAGCACATTCAAAATAGATGTCATATAATATAAGAGACGCAAATTCAAATCCAGTTATGTTTAAAATTATGCACAAGATTATTATTTCTTGAATATCAATTTTAAACTATTATTTGGCAATGTCTGTTTATTTAATAATAACGACAACTAATGTTTAATGTTTTACATTAGGATCGTCTTAGCTATAAAATTATTAAATGTAATGGATATTTCCACTATTAAAACAAAAAGCTGTACACGCTGTATCAGGAATATAACAAGGTAGACAAGGGGAACCTTGTGGTAAATCACTCCCTTATCAACGCACCGCCTAATTTTCGAGATAATACGTGTTCGATGGCGGTTTTCAGCACCGAGCTTTATATTGTTACCTGAACCACGCAATGAAAGCAATGCATGCTGCCGAGTAGAAATCGAACCCACAACTAACGTGTTTACAGTAATACGTTTATATTCAAAATCAACGAAAGCAAAAATAAAATCACGTGCAAACATTTCGTTAAAACATTCTATAACATTAACTCCAATGCACATTCTATTAGTTAAATGGATTATGAATTCTTGGCATTTCGTATGATAGCTGTTCGTTTGGTGTTAGCAAATTTATGGTCAATTTGTGAGATACGCTTAAAAGTGCGGTTGTTGTTTTATGTTTATTATTTACTTTCGTTCGTTTAAACTTTGCCAATTGATTTTAAAACGATTTACTTTAGTATATAAATCTCATTGCTATGGATATCAGATGTCCTTGTTTAATATTAAAGGTAAGCAAGATTTAGCTTTACGTACGCACGTCATTGAGTTGCACCAATCAACAAGTAATGTCTAAAAATTGGGCAGAGCAAATAGGCAAGGAAAATAGTGTTAAAACACTCTGTTAAATGGGTAACGTTTAATTTTCCTTCTGACTCTTGCTATTTGTGGAATATACACTACAGCTAAGAAACTTAGGATAACTCTGAATACCAAAAACATAGTATTTTACAGATCCCGTCACCCTAGTATAAATAAAGTAAGATAGAAGTATATAACATTCGCTTTTTACATATAAATTATGAAATGAGAAATGAAGCCATACTCTCATCATCATCTTGGAAGGATTATATTTTTAATTAAAGAAACCTTAAAATTCTCTATTATTATGAGCACCGGAATAATAAGAGTAGGTCCTCTTTGTAATTATAACTTGTCCTACTTCAACCGTTTGACAATAAGAAAAGGTTTCTTTAAAAAAAAAAACAGTAAGTAGGTATTTTAGTAGGTTTATAATGATAAATTCCTTCATGCTCACCAGAGCATGAAGGAATTTATCATTATTTTTTCATATATTTATCATTATAATTGACACCAGTCAAGGCAAAACGCGGCGTTGAGTTTCAGCGGAAAGTGGAGAAAAGAGTATCTTAATACTAGGTCCCATCTGCCTACCCTGCTGTGTGCAGGATACAGCTTGAAGCTTTATTAAATTGATTTATTAAAGCACATTATGCTCATAATTCTTATAAGTACAAAGAGATACTGCACCCTATGCCTGAATTAGAGACATTCCATGGCGTAACTCAACGCTGCGATAATAATTATATTACAATAATTCTGTTTACGTAACAATTTTAATGATGTGTAATTATTATTTACATTATAATAACAGATCAAAGAATGAATCAACACGCAGCTTTTCGATTTTCGGGGGAAAGCTGAAAACGGAGTTTTGTACCACTAGTTTCTCTCTGCCTATAATATGCCTGATAGGTATATGCCTATATGGATATGCCTAGTAAAGCGTGAAACTAAAAAACATTTATATATGTACCAATAATCATCTATTTATAATTTCGCAATATCACTAGATCTATATTATTAAAATGAGCCTTATCAGTACATTTTACATTTAATACGTTATGACACTTTGACAGGAGTACCATTATATACAGTCAATTAATCTTGTTTATCAAATTATTTGCACACAAATTATAATATACGGGAGATCCCGTTACGTAGCGACGTAATATATTTGTGAAAATGCTACGGATAATTTATGGACATATTGTACCTAATTTGTACACTACTAGTTATTCCTTGCAACTTACTTTGCGTTTAAGACGGGCATTTCGAAAAATCCTCTGATACTCCCCTACTCTTTTACCTATTGTAACAATTTTCTTAGTTTCGTCTGTGCGTTGTCTGTCAATCCTGAGTAACATTAACAAACAAATTCGAACCTTGAACATTATTAGAACTTTCACAATATAATTTTGATGTCAATCTGCTAATATATAATAATACAAAGGAAAAGTCGCAGAAAGTACACTACTCATGGCAACGCTAAAACTACAATAAACAAGCTTTTACCTGTGATTTTCGGTAGAGAAATAGAAAAATCTAAGATTTTTTTAGGATATTTATTCTATGTACCCGCAATCACTCTAACACTAAGGACAGTGTGTTCCATATTAAGTTTAGATGCTAAACGATTAAATATGGTGTAGCATAAGCCTATAATAGCCTATAATAGTCTGGATAAATAAACAATTAAACACAAAAATTATATTTCATTTCAAACCAGCAGTTCCTTAGATTCAATCTTCGACCACACAAACTCTTCAAGTTTTATAACATAAGAATAGAATTACAGATACAGAAAGAAAACTATGTAGCTTTAAATATTTATAATAGACAATTTAAAGCAACTCTAAACATTACCGCAAGTCGTAAAGTAAAGTATTTAAAATATTACGCCACACATTTAAAACATCCATAGCGATAAAAGTTTGTTGCTTTTGAAGATTTTTATTTTTATATCTTCATATTATTACTTTTATGTACCATGTATAAATCTTTATTTTAAAGTTTCTATTAACTCTTAACTAGTTTCAGTGCAGCTAAGTAGAAAGGATCTCTTTTTAACATGCATTCTCCTATTGTGTAATATAATCTCTTATTCCCGTACGTTCTCCTTTGTGTGTTTTGATTAGTGCTCAACTACCACGCTCGGAACGCCATAAACAAAGAGCAACAACGTTAGAAAGGAACGGAGATCACTTGAATAAATAATATATATATTTTTAGTGTCACGCTGTATCTCGCATATAGCAGAGTAGGCAAAGGGAACCTAGTGTTGAGACATTCCGTTCACCACTTTACGCCGGTTGAGGCATTGAGTGTGAGTGGCGAAACTCAACGTAGCATATAAATCTTAAGGTTCAACACACAACGACTCCAGAACTCGGCGAAAAGTAGGGAACGGAGTGTCTTATCACTAGGTTCCCTCTGCCTACTATGCTGTGTGCGGGATACACCTGAAGGTGATTTATTTATTTAATATTATTATATTATTTTTCTATATTACCTAACTAGGTACTTAGCGAGGAAATTAATAAATCGCAAAAGTTCCATTTTTTTTAACTTTAATGTATATTGATATTCTGTATCTTGGTAACATTTACCACATAACACATCGTTCTACATTTCAAGATCTTTTTTTTTGTATGGTAACGACCTAAGTTCTCCCGTTTCGGCGGAATTCAACATTGCAGATTGAAACAGTATAATATTGTTACTCTATATAGAATCGAAATGGAATTCAAAAACATGACTTTGTTTATAGAATGAAAAAAAAAACTACACTAAATCATAATATACGATAGCAATATGACCACGAAAATAGACACCATTACTATAAATAATAACGAATGTAGCATTTAATAGAGGCGTAGGTGTTAAATTCTTGCAATACGTTCAAACATCAAAGATTTAATTAAAACTCGGTCAAATATCAAATGACATAAGTCAGATTTTTAGTATGTCTTACTTTGATTAGAAATTATTTTAAAATCGATTTTTATGAATATTTGGTATATGTGTATGTTTGTATGTTAATATGTCAATAAGGATAATTAGTACCTATAGGTAATATGAAAATTCAGTAGTTCGATGAGAGTGATTTTAGGTCAAAGCGATTAAAGGCTTTCGACCGGGGCGAAACCGATTCATTATTGCAACGAAAGTTTCATTTTAAGGAATTATTTTAAAATCTGTATGTTGACATTTGTACCAATTTACTATGTGTGCCTTACACGTTTTGCTGATGATATAATACTATTCGCTGATACCATGTAAGACGTGAACTCAATGCTCGAAGATCCTAGTAGTATTTCTCAAAGAGCAGGTCTAAAGATAAACATGGATAAGACTAAGATCATGGTGTACCTGCTCCATTTAATATTGGGAGTACGGCTCTCGAAATTGTTGATCATTACATATATCTGGGACAATCAGTCCAGCTAGGTAAGTTGCTGAACTTCTAGAAAGAGATATTTCTAGAAAATCGACTTACCTAGTCTTGTCTTACAGTGGGCGTGGGAAAGACTGACATGATGGTGTTGATGATGATGGTGATGATGATAAACTCTGTAATGGGCATTTGAATCAATTGATCGATATGTCGATATTTTTAGGTACCTACACGATAGCTAAATTCTATTCTATTCTAGCTTCACGTTGTATCCCTAGCGGGGTACTCATAGAGAACGGAGCGCCAAATGCTACGGTCTCTGCATACCTCTTTCGCCTCGTCCACTGTCATCAACTTCTTCACACTTGCCCTACGGCGATCCTCATGCTTTTTACGAGACCTTCATCCAGTATCTTTATTACTATGTTTTCGAAGATCAACTGAGGTCTTCCCTACCTCTCTTACCGCTCACTTTTCCATCATAATTTTTTTGTTGTCATTCTTTCATCACCATTCATTCGACGTACCCAAACCACCTAAGCACGTTCCTATTCATTCTCACTGGGACATCTTCGCTAGTACCTGCCATTCTGACGGATATACAAACTTCCCTAACTCGATAACGTTTAACTTAAAGCTAACCCATAACCAATAAACAGCGTATAAAGAACATCCTAATGGCGCACTATTTGCCCAGGCGGACTATGGTTAATTTAAGATACCAAAATAAAAAATATATGGCTTTTTATTAATATACACATACTTAAAACACGAAACCTTTAAAAAGTTTGTAAGCAAAAACTATTTTTATACGGTGACCAAAATTGCAAAAAATACCTAATATCGTATCAAATATACTGTTTTCATACAAAAACAAAAAAATATATTTTAATAACTGTTCAATAATAATTATTATTTCTAAACAATTTGTCCAATGGCGCGACCGTAAAACTTGGCGCTGGTGTGACCACGCCCCTTGGCGTTGTATGCGCGTGAGTCATTATAGATGACACGACGTTACTACTTGTGACAGATCTATGAAGTTTTTATACTAATTTCATATAGTGTTTGGCCTATATATTTGATGTAGCTATAAAAATGTTTTACATTTTTTCAATGAATCCTCCACAATAACAAGACAATTTAAAATTTTATTTATTTATAATATCTTTTTTGTGTGTATTGTCTACACTACGTTTCAGATCCGTAATTCATTCATGTGATCACTGGTGTTGGGTCTACAGTTATCAAAATTGTAACTATAGCGTAGATTTAAAAAAAATCAAATCAAACCAGTTTCACGCTGTATCCCGCACACAGCAGGGTAAAAAAACTAGTGTTAAGACACTCCCTTCCCCACTTGCCGCCGCATTCTGGAGGTATTGTCTGTTTTGTGGTCCTTGATTGAAAATCAATCAATCAATTAAAAACATATATTGATTCTAAGAATCTTTTATCTTGCAGCAGGGGAGGCCCGTAAATTACGGGGACTCTCTGAAAATTAATATATTGGAGGCCCGCTAATTAAAGTTATAATTGCCATCTAATAAAAAAAATAAATGAATAAGGAATTATTATTGCGCAGTATAGCGGTAATTATTGTTTATTTAAGATATAAATATTGCAGCTAAAAATTGAGTTCCGTTATAGATCTTTATTATACACTTAGCATTGAATAAGTATAATATTATAGGATTTGTTTTGAAAACCTATTCTTAAAATTAGCATATATATGTATATTATAACTGAAGGGTAAGCATGTCTACTGTTTTTGTATCAATGTCTGTATACTTTATAAGTCATTTCCATTGTGTAATATAATAGTAATTATTGTTTATTCAATATTTAGTATATCGCAATTGAAACTGAAATTGGATTATAGATTCATATTGTATTGTTGCTATCAGATATGGAATAAGTATAAAATAATATTACTTAGCATTTGAATTTTGACTTTTGTAAATTACTAACTACTAGAAGAATAGAAATAATTTTTATTATGCTATACTAATTTAGATTCTTTACTTTCAAATAAATTTCCCAACCCAAAGATTGTCCGGAAGAAATTGCTGATTGGTGATAAGACCGTCTTTCGTGCCTCAATTATACTTTTTGTCTCTTTCTTTTATGTTCTTTTTAAATATTAAATTGTGCATAATAAAGTGTAATTAAATAAATAATTGTAATAAAAGCAGCTGGAGTTATATTTACTTTAGGCAATATTAAAAATGACTGTGATCCAATTAAGAATAATTTGAGTTAAGTAAATTCATATTTAAATTTCATATACTCTAGACATTTAATGATTATTATCTAATTTTAGCGAGCGCGGATCAAACTTGCAATCACCATATTTACAGTCTAACACTGTCCCACTACAGCACGACGTACCAAGAAATATTACTATATTTTTTAATTCCAAAAATGTAATATAACTTATAAAAAAAAACCCAGAAATAGATAAATATCAACAACAATAGCCGTTCCCATACAAAAACTAGTTACATTACAAATGTTTATCATTTCATTCATCGACATCTTGATACCGCCCTTAACACGGTAGCATTGTCAAGTACACAAAGGGGAAGATTTAATAGAGACTTGAATTGACTTCAGTTAGAATTATATTCATTTGCATGGTGCGACATTTATTGTTTATAATAATTATACTTATTTATTTAAATTTATATTTTCATTTCTTCGCTCTGGTGCCGAGACAAAGCGCGGCGTTGTGTTCCGCCACTCAACACGCAATGCCTCCAGACTTCGGTGGAAAGTCTTGGAGTGGAGTGTCTTAACACTAGGTTCCCCCTGCCTACCCTGGTGTGCGGAATTCAGCGTGAAGCTGATTTATTTATTTTTTAATAATTATTCTTAAGATTTGCTTTATATTCCAATAAGATGTCTTTTAAAGAATGAGTCAATAAAACTATAATTGTTTTTTTTCTTCATAGTGTTTATTCTTTCTTTTCTTTCTTTTTTTTTCTTTCTTTCTTTTTTTTTTATTTTTTTTTGAATAAATATTAAAGTAACAAAATGTGAAGCATTTTTAACATTATAAAGTGTTAATCCACACTTAGGAAAGAAAAATACTTATATAGAAAACGTATAAAAATTTGAACCCGCGCCTCCTGGAAACCGACCAGGCGCTCTGACCACTAAGCCATACGTTCTCAGAACGTTAAGAACACATTGACCAATTATTTAATTAAGCTCGTGTATAACTTTCTATGCTCAAAGATAATTTTTATATCGGGAATCTATTTTTGCTTTAATATAAGTTTAAAAAGACATTTTTATTTTGTTAAAAAAATATTAATCACATTATTTAATTAGCTCCACGATGTATCCCGCATACAACAAAGTAGACCTACTAACGTAGTGTTACTACACTCCGTTCCCCACTGTCCTTAATTTTTGAGAGAAGGTTGTAGAACTCAACGCGAACGCTTTCTCTTGTTACCATAGCGAGGAAATGAATATAATCCATACCTACAGTGGGGATCTAACCAGCAATCATTACGTTTTCAGACGACATCAACTATTAAATATTTTCTATTCTAGCATATACGTACATAATTTGCATAACTAATAAAAATGAAATAAAAAAAATGGAATTAATATGATAATATGTTTATTTTAATAATATTAAAAGTTCCATAAACATAATTTCACATAAAAAAATCGTTAAACGCGCAAAATATGTAAATATTTTAACCACAATTACAAATTTACTTAATTTTACTATTTGTATTAAGCTCGTAAAAGTGAAACTACTTTAAAAAAAGCTCCAATACATTATATTTAGAAAGTATAAGTATAAGTTTTTTTTTTAGAAAAACGTGTGTAATTTTATAAACGTGGATCGTGACTTCATTTCTATACTCAATTAGTGGTTTATTCGTGCGGTTTTGTTCTTCCTTCATGCATTAACATTATATTATGCTAGCCCATACCTACATATAAATAAAATGGAGAGTCTGTATGTGATTTCAAAATAACCGTGTTTTTCAAGTGCATATATATACGATACTAAAACAGAAATAATTCTAATTATTTTGTCTGTCCGGGCTAATCTCCGGAAAAGATGTATGTAACACATAGGCTATATTGTCACCGAATTCCCACAGGATCGTGATCTAATCAGGAAAAACGGTTGGTGGTGCGCTCGTACCTATCTAGATAGGTGTGAAAAAAAATAATAATTTTCTAATATGACACTTTGCAAACAAAATAAAATAAAGTGCCAAAAGATTCAAATTACGAGTCACTGTATAATAGTGTAGATAAATAAATAACAATTTTTCCCTAAATACATTTAAATAATATTAAATTAATATTACTAAGTACAAGCTGGCGAAGCCTGCGCGGGGGCCGCTAGTTACTTATATAATCTTAGCACTTTTTAAACCGTAACAATATCTAAACACTATTAGATCAATATATAGTACCAACTTACTTAAGAAATATTCTTTCCGTCTACTCAGGGGTATTCCGCTTCTTACGATAATATAAATATTGCCATCGGTAGTTTTTAAATCAAAGTGGAAGTTGGGTGCAATCGCACACAATGGGAAAATGTAATTGCCAAATAAAATAATTTTAATAAAATTACGTAAATTTATAAAATATATTTAATATAATTACATCTTATAAAATAACCCATACCCTCTCGTACTATCTAACAGGGCAGACTAAGAGAACACAGTGACCCAATATTCTATTTTCTCTACTGACTTCTGAAAAAATCTTATATGAAGATTTGTACCGAAAATATCTTTATTCTAGCTCCCTTTTACTCATCAAGAACAAAATAACCAAGATTATGAGCTTAGCATATTTTAATATACGTTACATATTATTCCAATGGAACGTCGTCTCTATAAAATCGATTTTGATTAATGAGGTGTCTATCGATTTATCGTTGAATAACGTCATACGATGTAATTAATTTTAATACGACAGCTTTATAGTACAAAAAAAGATTAAAATATATTTAAAAATAAGTGGAAAAATTTAACATTAAGATCTTTTATAGCGTGCAATAGCACTTTTAAATATCGCAAGACCTAATCAAAGTTTGTATTAAAAGTTCTTTCCCGCATATTTGATTATTATGTTGAATAAAATTTTAATTACGTCATTGTTGCAACTAACGACCGATATATTGTATGAACATTATTTCAAAATATACTAAAGACAATCTTAATAAAGATAACATATCAAAGGATCATAATCTTAAATACATAGATAATTAACTTTCACAGATTATCAAAAACATTATACGGCATAAAACTCGATTCCCTTTGTCTATCTCAGAAATTAGGGGAGATGCGTGAAGATAATATATTAGCAGGCTTATAAATCCTTCAAACACTACAACTATAAGGATATCGTAGGCGGTCGGTGTACGAGGATTGAATACCGACTACTTATTACACATTTCAACTACTTATACATGTAATTTATATGTTGAATTTATCTGTCATATTTATACGATTTTTATAAAACTAAAAAAAATGTTTACTTAAAAACTTTCATACCAGGAACTGGTTCCGATTGATATAGTTCACATATCGAGAAAGGCAATAGGCTATGTTTCGATACATCCCACAGTACCTAAAGGCCAGAGTTACCTCGGACAATTAGGACGTGAAACACGAACTTACAACTATCATCTGCACAGTCAGATATTACGCCACTACGCCACGATTGTTTCTGATTAAAAATTACAATATAGTAAACGAAATATATATATTAAGATATATAGAGGATACTATATTGTATCCTTGAAAAGATCTCAATATATTTCGTTTTTGATTTCAGTACAAGCAATAATAGTCAGCTCACTTTGATCTTCAATTGCGCATATAAATGTAGTCTTATTACCTTATTTATATCTGTCTCGCAGTAACAGATTGTCCTCGACTAAGTTTTGAAGCATATAGCGTTGTATGAATTAATGATTGTATTAAAAATATGTGTAAAAAATATTAAAAAAGTAAATCAGTCCAAGCGATCCAAGCAACCATATATGCAAATGAACTATTTTTCTTATTTATTTACGAAGGAAGCTTTAATACGATAGTTACAAATTTTGTTGTTAGCAATTCTTTAGTAAGTTTACATAACACAAAGCTATTAAAAATACAAATAGGGAATCTTTATTTATTTAATTTTAAAACAGTGCTCAATTATTTGTTGAGGCCAATCGTGGCGCAGGAGCCCAAAGTGTGACTGTAGACATGTAGGACTAGTTGTGGGTTCGATCCCTACTCGAGGAAATGAAATATTTATTTAAATTTATATTTATGTTTCTTCACACTGGTGTCGAGGCAAAGGGCGTCGTTGAGATCTCTACGCGCAATGCCTCCAGTATTCGGCGGAAAGTGGGGAACACTCCGTTTCTCGTTCTTAACACTATACACTACTACTGTTCCCTTCTGCCTACCCTGCTGTTTGTGGGATACAGAGTGTAGCTGATTTATATGGACAAATGATTACCATGGGGTCAAATAAAACAAGAAAAGTATAGCTTATACAGCATAACATAGTATAATACCAGTTTTAGTTTTTTAATTATTGTAAATTACGTAAAAACAAGGTATTTGGAATCTAAAGGTAAAAAATTGTGTAAAAACTGCAATTAAAAGCTGCAAGTACGTAAAAAGTATGTATAATTGTTTAAAATAACATTTAAATATGAATTATATGTAGCTATACGTTAGCATTAGTTATATGTAAGTAAAGGTCGTCGTGGGACAGTGGAACAGTGTTCGATTCATTATGGATTCCATCCTCACTGGGGGAAATGATTAATTTAAAACGTGAGTTCCATCACTTCAAGAAAAAAAAATCGGAAACTGTAAAGTAATGTCTTAACAGTAGATTACATTTTAAATGAAACTACTTTAACCGGATTAATCGCGTATATTTAAGATTATACATTTTTGGCATTCGTCTGTAAGTTGACTAATCTCCTCAGTCTACCCGTGACCACGGACTACTGCAAAGTGATCGAAACGTCGGGTTTCCAAAAATGTATAATCCCAAATATACGCGATTAATCCAGTTAAAATAGTTCCATTTAAAATGTGTAATAATCGTGAAAATCAAAGAATTTATTAGGTTACATTTGTCATCCCAGCTGTGCGGGGACGCCATCATTGAAACATTGTCGATAAAACGAAATAGTTAATTGACAGTGTTCTATATCTTTATGATTTTTTTATATCTACTACTGAAATGTTATTTAATTTATTTTGATTTATTTACCACTGAAATAGTCTGATAAAAAAACGGTTCTTTGCGTTCCGTTACTGTGAACGAAATGTCTCTAAATATTTGGCTTCTATGTATAATAGATTCCATATAGCAATTTTACATTTTCCGCGCAGCATGTTAACCATAGGGAGGAACGTAGTGTTAAAACATTCTGTTTACTACGCACCGGCCAAATTTAATTGTGTGTTGAGTAGCGGAACTTAACGCCGCGTTTGTCTACCAGAGCGAAATGAATATATGTCATACATCCGATTGGGATCTAATTAACCGGGAAGCCAACGCGTTTACAATCAGAAACTTTTGTTTAATAAAATAATACAAATCAAATAACTGCCAATATTATTTACTATAACTTACGTCAAATGATTTCTATTATTAGATAGAAATCATTTGTCATAGTGTAAGATTTAGATATACTGGTCTAAGAAAGGACGTTTGTTGTTGTTTTAGTTAAACTTCGACGCCGAGTGTCCGAAAGTAAATTTTATGAGCGTTATTATTTTTGAATAGTCCTAATGTATTTTTCCATTTGGTTTTATTGATTTAGAAAGGCCTATTTTCGAACTATTTGAGTTATTAAACAAATATTTCTTTTATAGCTTTACGCTTATTTTTTAATAGCTTTAGGGTAAGCAGAGAGAAAATGGGAAATCGGTGTTAAGACCCTCCATCCCAATTAAGACGCTTTGGTTACCCACTATGTTAACTAAATACGAATCCCTACAGTATTCATTATATTAATTAAATATAACGAGTGATATATGGATTTACATATTAATTCTAAAGTGAATAAATGAGCTAGTTCAATGCAACTGCAGAAAAGGTCGAAACCACATTTTTGAATTTTTAAGTGCAGCTTATCGTAAATAACGCACTAATACGTATTTTCGTAAGTACGATAAGGCTAGACGAGTTAGAAATCACATGCTTTTTTATACTTGTTTTTTGTATCACATGCATTTTGTCTACTTATTCCTTTTATTTTACTAAATATTAAAAATACGTAATATAATACAAATTTAACAACAATCAAATTTAACTTACCTCTAAAGATTTTTAACAAAAAAAGGATTTAAGAAAACATAAAACTGGAACGAAGCGGGATTTGTAACCGCATCTCTTGTTCAAGTTCAAGCAGTGCTCTGACCGCTAAGCCATCAAGCTACGGCGAAATTCTTATACGCGTATTACAACTTATTTATGTTGTTATAATCTCTGAAGGGAAATTTTAACAAAATTCCGCTTCCCAAAGATAATAACTTAGAATTATCGTTTGGCAAGAGATAATGCTATTTCTTAAATATTTTAAAAAAATTTAAAGTGTTATTCCACCTTTAGGAAAGAAAAATAATTTATAAAAAACGTATAACATAACAAGCGTATAAGAATTTTGACGTATCTTGATGAGAACGTATGGTTTAGCGGTCAGAACGCCTAGGCGGTTTCCAGAGGCGCGGGTTCAAATCACGCTACGTTTTATTTTTTATACATCTAAAAAGTACTTTTCTTTCCTAAGTGTGGAATAACACTTATTATTAATTATTTTTTTTTCAAAATTATGTTTTTTCGTATTTTGTGGTATATGGTTTATGTCCCGTTGAATAACATTCGATTTCATATGGATAAAAACGTTATCGCTATTAGTTTACTTACATGCAAATAAAATATTTTATGTGCATTCTTATAAGTTTAGTTCTGTTACTGATAATACATAAAAAACAAAAATCATTATTTTGAAGATATTAACATTTACTTTGAAATTGATAAGTTCATGATTAAACTATAAGAATATTTAAAAGTATATAATAGAGTGGTATTATTCAAATTTAGAATATTGTTACGGTTATACAAAATTTCGAGGAATTTTTCCCGCCCGCCACGCCAGACCTAATGACCGAGGTATGTCAATCACAATAATTGACAGTCCGGCATCCATCTATTTTCGTTTTCAACGGCTTACAAAAGTTAAATACAAATGTATACAGCAAGCTACTCTTTAATACCTATCTATTATCATATGTCAATGTTGTAACCTCAAACTATAAAAATCAACAATAAAACGTGGACACGATAAAATGCTAACACATCTAAAATTGGATAGCCAACTTAATCTCACTTTATGCCTTCTTATCTGTATATATACAAACGTATTCTGCACGTATATGGCAAAACATGAAAGCGGTTTCGGACAAAACACGGCCATTTTCGTCCATACAAATGTTGATGTTTGGTTTTAAAAACTTACCCTTTCTACGTCGAGGTCCGTCGCAGCGCACAGTCTTTTACCACCACCACCGTTGTAAGCCATTGTAAACCACAATAAAAACACAAATCACACCGAAACGCGTTAAGTAAATATTAAATACGAGTATACCACCTCCGTCAGAGGTTGCGAGCAGACTGGAAGAACGAATGGATTAAACAAACCTCGACTGAATGGGAATGGCAGCACGGCGCGAAGTATGTTACCATAGATTATAAGTGCTAAACGTCATTATGTTAAATCAAAATAAAACATTTTTTAAATTGAATAAATTTAAGGGAAAATATTATAATATAAACTTTATATTAGAATCATAATTTGTCAGTAATATTTTTGGTCAATTTTATTTTACATTGCTCGTGCACATTCAAATATACTTACACAATTATTATTTTCAAATTATCTAACTAAACCTAATGAAATTCATGATTTTATATAAACAAAATTTAACAATTAAGTCAAATAATATGTTAATAATATTAACACCGATGAAAATTTAACTGTATTACTATTAACTGAAAGAGCGATTATTTTATATTTGTCAAAGGAATGGGCGGTCATTGAACTGTTTTTATATTTGTTTACTTTTGTAGAAATATAAATCCAAGTGATTTTGATTGTTATACAACATTAATTTTAGAATTCTTATAATATGGAAGTGGGATCAGAACCCGAAATTAAAATTGAATATTATGAATCTCAAGAAAAGGATCCATTGTGTGATAATAATACTTTAAACGATAACCCTATAACTTCGGTATATATTTTCAATATTCAATATATGTTTTCTTTCTTTGAGATGATGATTTTATTAAGTTATCACTTTTAGAATTTAGATTTATAAATGAGCAATACGCATCTTTTTTTATTCGTTAAATTAGGAATCGTAACATCAAAATAATCTTAAAATTATTTATTCTGCTGATAAATATTGATTTATGATTCTTTCTTTTTCATAACTTTTATTTTTTCTATTTGAAATGTTCAGTTCATATTACATATTGAAAAAAGTATTATAATGTTAAGCAATACCTTAAATTTTATCTACAGATATCTTTGAATTTCTCGAAAAAAAAAATAGATTTCTGAATGTCCAGTAAATATTTTATTGTGTAAAACATTTTTACAAATACATTAAGTTACAAGGCAGATGAAGAAGTAGTGCAGTGATACAGAGTCTGATTGTAAATGTGATGGTTATAGAAATGAATTATTTTAATTTCCTTTTGTCTGGTAGTGAGAGAAAGCATAGCATAGAGTTTGTCAAATTATGATGTCTGTAAATTTGTATGGATCTTCCTGGCGGGCCTCAACACACCTTGCAAACCCAGAACTCTTTGCAAAGTGGGGAACGGTGTGTCTTAACACTAGGTTCCCTCTGCCTATCCTGTTGTATGCGAGATACAGAGTGAAGCTAAAGTTTAAGTCAAATATTTTAATATATGTTTATGGTTTTTTCAGAGTCCTGACACAAAAATAACATGGTATCAATCAATAGATAGTGATGGAAGCTTATTATGTAAGTTTTGTAATTTAAAATACATTACTGAATATTCATTAAGATGGCATATACAAAAGAAGCATTTGGTGGAATATACACAATTAAAAAAGTTAGTTTTACTACATAAAAGAAAAACCAATCACATATGCAGAATTTGTAAGAAAAATTTTATTTGTATATCAGAATTAAAGAGCCATGTTGGTACAAAACATAAAATTGATATTATAAAATCATCTTGTACAGAATGTGATGCAAGTTTTAGTAATATAAATGAATTATCTGTACATATGTATGTAAAACACCAAAAAAATATTAACATATTCAGTCTTATATGTGACATTTGTGGGTATCGAGCTAAAAAAAGATCTCATTTAAAACAACATTTTCTTACTCATAATGATGACAAAAGGTTATGTTGTCCAAATTGTGATTATAAAACGAATTTAAAATCAAATTTGAGAATACACATAAGAAGTCATACAAAAGTTATGTGTTTTGAATGTCAATTTGAAGATTGTATTTACCAAAGTAGTTCAAAAGCATTTTTAAGAAGTCACACATTAAAACATTTTCCAGAAAACAATATGTTGTTTTGTGACAAATGTAATTACAAAACTGTTTATAAGCATTCATTGAAAAAGCATAGCGATAGTCATGAAAGGAATTGTACAAGAATAAAGTAAAGGCTTAATAATATATATTATATTATTTATTTCCCTTAGTTAATATAAGTATATATTGTATATTAACATTATATTAGGTGCCTTAATGAGGATGGAGTGTCTTAACACTAGGTTCCCTTGGCCTACCTATGTATGTATACATATTAAAAAGCCAGTTTTTTTTTTAGTTGAACAAACTAATATCAGGAACTCCTGGTACAAATAGAAAAATCGAATATCCATTTGACCATGGGGGCGAAGAGGAAAAAATCTCTAGTCTTTTAAACTTTTTTATTAACCTTTTTATATTCATATTAATTGATACAGTAATAAGGCAATTAACTGTAAAGGCTATGATTATGGCACATAATCATAGTGCATTTAGGATATTTTTGACAACAATATTACTCTGGTGTCAAGGCAAATTGCGGTATTGAATTTGACGACTCAAAACAAGATGAGAAATGGAGTGTTTTAAAACTAGGTTCCCTCTCTTACTGCTGTGTGCGAGATAAAGCGTAAAGCTTCTTAGCAAATGACAAGGTTGGCAGGTAACAGCAATATAACCGATGGGATAATATCACCAAAATGGTTGAGAAGTCTGGCATGCAATAGTTTTTTTTTAAATGGAAAAACCTGGATGAAATATGAGTAAGGCCTTAGTTAAAGGATAAACAGATATTAAAGTTAAATTTGCTTTTAAATTATGACAACTAATATTGTAAATTCAGATAGACTTTATTATATTATTATTATAAATAAATGACTAATGCCGCTATTTGTAACCATTTTGAGATCTCATCATTTATTTTATAGATATATGTATATTTTTCAGAAATATCACCAAAATATATTACTATTTAGAGAATTAAAAATGAAATTAAATCAGCTTCACGCTGTATCCCGCACACTGCAGGGTAGGCAGAGGGAACTTAGTGTTAAGACACTCCATTCCCCAGTTTCTGCCGAATTTTGGAGGCATTACGTATTGAGTGGCAGAACTCAACGCCGCGCTTAGCCACGACACCAGAGTGAAGAAAATGGAATAAAAAAATATTTGTAAAAACAAAAACCCCGACTGCATCAAACTAAAAAGAAAATAAATAAGCCCAATAGTTTATTAGGATTAACAGTCAGGACCTCTTTAAATTATGCGGGGATCCTGGTAAAGATTTTATTGATTGAAGAATTACTTATAGTCCCGACTGTTAATCCTAATAAACTATTGGGCTTATTTATTTTCTTTTTAGTTTGATGCAGTCGGGGTTTTTGTTTTTACAAATATTTTTTTATTTTTCATTTTTTTGTTAGAATTTATTATGATAATGATAGTCATGATATACCTTTTTGAAATCCTAAAATTGAGCTCTTGAATTTGATACCCATATTGTAGTATTCGAAACGAAAAAAAAAAAAATCACTAAGTCCAATGGCGTACCACAGCCGCCATGATTATTTTTTATTAACGTCACCTATCTAAGAACACTTGGGCTGCTAATACGAATCTAACGATACCTCAAATATGTAAATCCGTTCAGCGGTTCTGAACATACGAGGTAATAAAGAATATTACATACATACAAGATACGCGCGAAAAACATAACCCTTCCTTAGCAGTCGGGAAATATAAATTTAAGTAAATATTTCATCTCCTCGAGTGGGGATCAAACCCACAACCAGTCGGTTGTTTACAGTCACACTTCGTGCCGCTGCGCAACGACTGTCTGTGTATTTAGAGAAGGAATAAAAAACTAAAAATAATATAACATTTTTTTATTTACACTCCTTTGTACAACTTATGGAAACAAACAAGAAGCTAATCTAATATACATACATTAATTAGCGTACTTGCTCACAAATTATCAATATAAATACATATATTTGAATATTTATGAATGTATTTTATATTTAAAGAAACAAACATAACTTTTGATCAATTGGAAGAAACTGACGTTTTTTTTTTCAAAATTTACTAAAGCAAATTTATGATTCAAATTAAATATTTTCATTGTGCTAAGTTATTATTGAAGTTAATATAATATTAATTTTATATAATATTGTAGTAAACTACTTTACTACAATATTATATAAAATTTAATTTAGATATAGATAATCTGCTCATGTAACTATAAAAACATCAAAGAAACTAATTGATTTGTTAATATATTTTAGCATTTTTATATTATTTAAGGATTTTTGTACTGCTTTGATAACAAAAATAACATATTTTAAAATAACGTATAAAGATTTTCATGCAGCAGATTGGATTTCAAACCGCGCCTCCAAACTTTGAAAAGGTACAACCTACGTCGAAATTCCTGTTTTCTTATAAATTAAGTTATACTTAATTTAATTAATGAGGTGTAGGTTTGTGGCCATCAACATAAAAATTGCGAGTTGCTTTCGGTAAGGTAAGCTCCATTCCTTCCATGTCTTTAGTTAGTGTTATTTGACAACCTGGAAGTTAATTAAAAATAAAATTTAAAATCATTGTGGCATAGCGACACAATGTTTAACTGTGAAGTGATGGTTGTGGGTTCTATCTTTACAAAAGGAATCATATCCACAATACCACTGAACATGCAATATCTCGAAAATTACGTGATATATATATATATATATATATATATATATATATATATATATATATATATATATATATATATATATAATAGAAAGTAACAAATACATACATAGCAAAAATTGAAATAAATATTTTTTTATTTAAAATAAAAAAAATAGTGAGTGTAATAAAAGCCTCTTACCTAATCTGGAGTTTTGTTTCAAAAATGGTGCCATGTCTAATAAATCATCTTCCTTTTCCTCTGGTTCTTTGAGTTTATCAAGATAATCTTCATGGACATATACATGACAAGTTGTGCAAGCTAATGAAGCTTCACATGCACCTGTAATATAAATAAATATGTTAAATAAATGAGGTTGCTTGGTGTAAGTGTGAGGGTTGTGGGTTCAATTCCCACTAGGAGGAGTGAATTATTGTTATACTATTTTTTACAAAATATAAAAAACTTTTAACATATTAGAATGTGAAATAGCTACATTTAATTTTTTATGAAAAGAAATTCTCTTTTTTAAATATTGGATAAAAATATTTAAAAATGGTATCATGACATAGGAGGCACTTAGTGTCACCACTCAAAACACAATGTTTGCAATGTTGAAAATTATGTGGAGAATACACCACACAACCTTAAGGCACTCCATTCTCTACTACTATAAGTTATAATGATATTATATAATAAGAATAGCTTACATTAGTTATTGATTAGTGTCCAATCATATGACTGTAAACACAATGCTTGTGGGTTCAATATTCACTCTCAGGAATGATGATATTTAAATTATTTATAGTTCAGTTATTTTCATTTCTTTGGTGGACAAAGTGCTGTGTTCAGTGCCACAAAGTTCTACTCTGGTAGACAAACCAGGGCACTGAGTGGACCACCAAGCTATGCAGAAAAAACATAAAACTACAACATAAAAATCATACAATTTGAATAAAAAGTAGCATTACCTTCCATTTCTATACCATATCTATGTGCTAAATATAATGCATTGTCTCCTACTTTTCCTCTCACTGTAGTCTTATTGCCATCTTTGTCAATATAAGTCACATTTACTCTGGAAGCAAGTCCTAATATTAAACACAATATTAAAAGTAATAAAAGTTTAGGTTAGAGTTCATAGTACTAGGCACAGTTTGTCATTTGTGTATTATTTATTAAAAAGATTAAGTTATTATGATATGTTGTTGTTATTGAATGTTCGATATTCTTATTGAACTTTTACTCACACTTCGCCTTCTGCTTTTGGATCCTGCCATTCGTACTCACCATGCCTTAAACCTAGGAAAAAAATGGCCTTGATTTCAATATTTATATTAATTTCATCAGAACCAAATATTTTACAAACTTAATTTTACCTGCGGTTACGTTTAAATGTCTTTTATGAATTGAAGTTATTATAGGAATAGTTTTTATAGTTTGTCTTAAACGAAGAAGCTGTATTGTCCGAAACATTGTTGAGGCTAATCGCTTATTGAAGCTGTAATAGCATTTTTATAATGATAAGTATAAACAAATAGTTCACTAGTTGAGGTTAGAATTAGCACAATATAGGTATTATTTTCATTTGACATATTATGACATTCCATTGTCGGCAAATGTCAATTGATAATTAGATATATTTATTTAAATACTTTATCATACATAATAAATTACTTTAATATTTTTTTCTAAATTTAAATTTTATATTTTTTTAGGAAATTACTTTAAAAGCTTTTATTTTTATTTATATAATAATATATAATTTTATTAAAAAAATATGAACAGCAACACCTTATTAAATGTCATACATTCTTGAAAAACGTCAATAATCACATCCATATTGCCTATTTCATTTTTCATAATGATTTTTAATAATATAGTTATTGATTTTTGGAACAAAGGCGTTAGAAACGAATAATATGTTATAAATATGAATTAAGTTTAAGATTTTTATTATAAATATTTAATACGGCCATAGTATCTTATGTTGTGAATTTTGGTGATAGAATTTTATTATAGAATTAAGGTAAGTTTTACGATCTAATGACGTGTATTTCGCAATATCACTTAAGAGATGAATTTGTGTCTTGTGACTTAAAAATTATATAAAATATCATACAGACTTTATAACTATACATTCTTTTGTTTTTATATGCCAAATAAGACTATAACCAATGAAACAATACTATAACCATCAAATCCATGCTTTATATACGAATAATATTAATCTTGTTGTCTCTATTTATCTTATCTTTGAGTATTGATGTTGAATTACTTTCCTTCTGCACTAGCAGTGTTATCATTTTATATGTCATGTTTATATTTTGTATCTAAATAGAATCTTATAAGAGGCTTGTAAAGAATATCTTATAAGATTGGTTGTTAAACATTAGTAAAAGATCTGTCTTGATCGAAAGTGACTTGAAATAAGTAAAATATATACTATGAATAAAATATTAGTGATTCCAAAGAATTTCTTTAGAATTTTTTTATTATAATAATTTGTCACAATTCATTCATTTTTAATTTATATTACTATAGAACTAAAATTGTATGTTAACATTACTTAAGTGCAGATTTTTTTTTTCATAAACATTTAAAAAGGGCTTTGAAAAGGTTAAAATAATACTAGTTGATAAATTGCTTCTAGTATTTCTTAAATATTTTTTCCTTATACCTGAACAAATGTCCCATATCAGTTAAAACAATTCATAAATACCAAAAACTAAAACAATATTTCCTATCATATTCATAACAGTTATAATAAAGCACTGGAAGTGTTGCCAGTTACACAATTATACATTAGAAACACTAATTAAAACATTTAATTTAATTTCAGACATAGAATAATTATTAAAATATGTCAATAAAAGAAGATAAAATGAACATTAGCAATGTTAAAGCAGATAAAGATGATGATAGTAGAAAGGATCCAACTTCATTCCTTCCTGATGAACCTATGACATATGAATTAAAAACAAAGAAAAAGAAAAAAAAGAAAAAACAAGAGGATCCATTTAAAGATATTGAAGAAAAAGTCACATTGCCCATAACAACAGTATTTGAATCTACAACAGAAAGTGAAGTGGATACAAAGCAAGTGTTGGACCCAGAAGTTAATATAAAAGTGGAAAATATTGAAGTTGAACTGGATTTTAATGATGTAATATATTATATATTTTTTCAAATATATCTATGTGGCACAGTGGGATATCATATGATTGTGTATTTTACGTCCACTTGGGGTACAAATAATTTTCTTTTGCTGTCTCTAGCAAGACATGGTGAAATATTTATGTTACAATTTAATATTAGTTATATGTATGTGACTGTAAATGAGATAGTTAGAGAACATAATGGCAAGACACTGCTGTCTTGCCATTATGTTCTCTTTGCCTTTTGAGCTATATGTATAAAGGGTGAAGCTGAAAAAAACGAAAAATTGGTAATGAAATCCATAACATTTGTATGAACTAACTAACAAGTTAGATAATGTCAATAGCTTTACAAAACACATTTTTTATTGATGTTATCTTAGTAATTCTAATGAATATAGTAATGTTAAGTCCATCCAACTCCATGCCCTATCCGCGCAGACTTAATTTTCAAGACTGTGTGTTGAATGGCAGAATTGAATGTCACACTTTTTCTTGTTGTTACTTTTCAGAGTGAAGAAACTAAAATAATTATTTTATCAAGTGGATATTGAATGCACAACATCTTTTGTCGAGGTGCAGGTGCAGGTCCAAATGATGTCCCACTTACACATAACAGCCTCAATATATTATAATAAAAAAAATATTTTCATTTTACAGTTTGCAAACGACAATGGATTAATGTTAGAAGGTCCACAAAGTGAAGACAGTCAAGAACCAGTAGTCAAAATCGAAGAACAAAATCGCGAAGCCGTGTTACTTACGTTTGAAAGCATTATAAGTGATAAAAGTGTTATAGGTTTCGGACCTATAGCGCCAGCACCCAACTACGTCTGCAAAGTTTGTCATTTGGTATTTCAATCAACGAAAACATTAAGAATGCATCAAAAAAGAAAACACAAAGTATTTCGGAAATCTTTCAAATATATATGCCATTATTGCTCTATGTCATACGAACAGAAGAATAGTTTGGTTGCCCATATAAAAAGAAAACATGGGCCTGATTCCTCGACTGATGATGGTGAAGAAAGAACATGTGAAATTTGCGCTTTAGTTTTCAAAGGAATTGCCAGATTAAGAATGCATATGCGCAGAAAGCATGGTTCTTTTGAAGATTCTTTCAAGCATGTATGCAAAGAATGCGGTTTAACCTATGATAAATATAGAAGTCTAATAGTTCACATACAAAGGAAGCATTCGATTGATAAAAAACCGGTGCTAGACCAGTGGTATAATTGTCCTTTTTGTCCGAAAGTTTTTACGAAAAGAGAAACTTATGCAAGACATGTGCAAAGAAAACATCGTGTTAACGACGAAGATGAAGTCAAAGAAGAACCGGGAACTTTACTTGAAAACATAAAAAATGAAACTACAGGTGAAATAACGTGTAAAGAGTGTCCATTAGTGTTTTCATCACTCAATTACTTAAAACTACATATGAGAAGAAAACATAATGCCCTAAAAGAAGATTTTCGTCTGAAGTGTCGCATTTGCAACTTGTCATATGATAAAATTGAAAGTTTAAAACGGCATATACGACGGAAACACGACAAAGGGTCGTATTGTGACGTGTGCGATAAACAATTCGAAACTAGAGAAACTTATCTAAATCATAGTCATAAGAGAATGGTCCAAGAGTGCCATATTTGCGGTCTCATATTCGCTTCACAAGGCGGTTTGTGCAAACATTTAAGATGTACACACAAAATACAGTCCCCCAAAACTATTGTGTGCAATCTGTGCAATGAAACATTTCACGATAAACGACAATTAAAACCACATTACTTAAAAGTCCATTTAAAAGTGTCATACACATGCGCCTTTTGCCACAAAATCTTTAAAGCTAAAGAAAGTTATAGAAGACACGTTTTAATAAAACATCCGTCAAATACTACGAAAATTAACGAACAACAATGTGATAAATGTCCAGAGAAGTTTCCAGATGAATTTGAATTATGCCGCCATATTAACATAGCACACGGAATAATCCAAAATAGTGAAACGGGAAATGAGTTGTTGGAAATAAAAAAAGAGGAAGTAGACATTCCAGATACGTTCCAATGTTCGAAATGTCCAGAAAATTATAACAGCTGGGATGAATTGAAGTTGCATTTCGAACAAAATCACCTTATGGTAGCAGTGACGCAGTGCCAAGTTTGTGGTGAAATGGTTCCTGGAAACGAACTAGATAAGCATTTTAAGAGTTTTCACACAATAACTTCAGTTCAATGCAAATATTGTGAATTCGAAACGTCCAATCGTGCTAGTATGACACAGCATATGTTGCGACACAAAAATGCACACACACTAAACTGCGATTTCCCCGGTTGTAGATACAAAACATATTATGAAGGTGCTATGGAGAAACATAAAAGAAAGCACAGAGACCAAGGCGTCAAGTTACAATGTACACAATGTCCTTTCCAAACAATGAATAAGTATATACTTAAATATCATGAAGAAGCCCATGTTACAGGAAAAAAGAGATATTCCTGCGATCAGTGTGATTATGCAACAATACTTCCGGCCAATTTGGTTCAGCACAAATATAAACATTCGTCAGAAAAGAGATTCAAATGTGAAGTCTGTCCGTTCGCAACTAAGTACAACACGTCGTTACGTTTTCACGTTAAAAAGAAACACTGTGATCTCCCAACATTCAGTTAATTGTTAATATTTTTTAATTTAATTATTAATGGTGTTACGTCTTTATAAATATTTCTTGATTAATTAAATGATTGAATTTTTTTTGTTGATATTTTGTTGTCTTTTCTGTCCTTTAATTGACTACCGAAAGCTGATGTAATTAGGTCTATGATGAGTCGTGGCGCAAGAGCACAAAGTGTGATTGTAAACGCTGCGGGTTCGATCCCCACTCGATAAAATGAAATATTTAAATTTATATTTCCATTTCTTCGCTCTGGCGTCGAGGCAAAGCACGACGTTGAGTTCCGCCACTCAACACGCAATGTCTTCAGAATTCGGCGGAAGTGGGGATCAGAGAGTGTCTTAACACTATATTCCTTGTGTCCGTTGTGTGGGGATGTAGCGTGAAGCTAATTATTTTTAATACATTTTTATGATAATTTACAATATGAATTCTTGTTAGTACTTTTCGTATATAAAAGGGTTTTTTTTTATCAATACTCTTAAATTATTGAGAAAACTTACTTACAAACTCTATATAGATACTCTAAGTGATATGTTCAATACAAATATATGGCTTAGTGGTCAGAGCGGCTGTTCGGTTTCCAGGAGGCGCGGGTTTCCGCAACTTTCAAATTTTTATACGTTTTCTAAATAAGTATTTTACTTTTCCAAATGTGGAATAACACTTTAAAAAATGTTCAAAATCATTCAATATATATATATATATATATATTTAATTAAAGTTAATAAAAATATATTACAAAATTATCTTAACGTGTCAATTTTATCATTATAAGTTCAAATATTTAATGGCAACACCCTGGTATGTGTCATTAGCGTGATGTCAAACTGTCTATTTTTATTTTAAACACACCCATTTGTAAGCTTCTAGTAACTTCTCTTTCACTCTACTTCATAAATATATGAGTAAGAAAAAGACCAAGGTACTCTGCGTACGATGTCGATTGTCGATTTTCTACTCATCGAAAGAAACATCGCGAATATTAAACTTTGTTGTTCTATTATTTCACAAGTAAACATTGCAGTAGAATAGAAACAGTTTCTCGTGCCTTCATGTGATTAAAATAAATACCACAACACTCGTTTTAGTGATTTATTAATTTAATAAAAATGACTTTACTCAACTTACCCGTTCTTGTTCTTGAAAATATATTTTCTTATTTATCGTACGATGAAATAGCTAAAAACAGATTGGTAAGTTAATTTTATTTATAGATTATTATGTATTATTAAAATCAAGTCGTGTTTGTACCCAGTTGTTGTTGTTCTATAATTAACACCTAAGATCATACCTTCGAGAACCTGTATTTCTATAGTGTAACGTATTTCCCTTGTTTGATAACAAGGAATTTTAAATTAATTTTAAATTCTAAATTACACATGTTTTTGAGATCAGAATTGATTTCCGGCTTTTGAATACATCAAGGATATACGACTCAATGCTTTTTTGTTAATTAAATATTTTGGAGCAATCAATTATTTAATGTTTCATTTTATTTCAAAAATCACCACTTTAATTACCAGAAGATCTTATATTTATGTCATAATATTTTTTTGTATTTTATTTTAAATGCAGCATGGTAATAAAATAATAATATTAAAACTTGTTATTATTCTTCCTCCATTGAACATTTTATAAAATAATATTTTTCAATTAAAATTTAAAAATTTCTTATTAATTAAAAAATGTATCCTATCACAGTAGTAATTTTTTTTCATCATTTATTTATGACAAAGTTAGTAATATTAGTTAACTATATTAAAATAAGTGTTATTTATTGCTTAGTGTTAATATATTTCAATGCTTATCCCTTCTTGGTCTTGGCTAAACAATTCTTTCTAACTGTAAAACCTTAACTGGCCACCATATTCTATGTTGGCCTTTGCTCCTCTTTTCACCTCATCCTTACCATGTTATAATAACAGAAAGAGTGGTATTTAACTACATATACTAGAGGAGTACCTGTTGATGAATATAATATGCTTTGCCAATGCACTTAAAAATAGTAGAAGTAATAATAAGACAAAAAGAACATATATTGTTAAATATATGGTAGTGTGTTATACTTCTTTCATTAATGTATTTTTACTGTTATCATAAAATGGGTACAAAATTGTTGCTTAACATATTAATACATACTTTTATTTCAGGTCTCAAAATCTTTCAATGATATATCTATGCGTATGCTCAACAGAGGTTTCTTAATGATAGAAAAAAGGCACGCCTTAGCTTTAAAAAGTGTAAAGGCACAATTGCCGAGACGAGAATCAGAGAGAAGGTTTGTGATTTCATTCATATTTCGTTAATTTTTATTTATAAATATTTATTTATTTAGCACTGCTAGTGGCTGATGCATGGTAAAATTTCCTAAATATTACTGAAACAAAATTTTAACACTTTTGTATAAAATATTTAAAAACGAGTACTAATTAATTTTATGAATGGTAATATAATAAATAAAGAGTTTATGCGAGGGTTGTAAACTAATTATTTTGAGTTCTTTGCTTTGGTAACTGACCATGCAATGTCTCGAAAACTGGGTGGTGTGTGGGGAATGGAGTGTCTTATTGTTAAAATATATAAAAGGTTATATTCTAGATGTATCTTACGAAGAATAATGGAATTTTTCAATATTATGAAATCATAAAATGTTTACTGCAGTTTTATTACCATGCGGTGTTGTTTCAAGTATTCAATAGAAAATGCTTTTTTAATTGCTATTTTGTGTTTTGTTTTTGTGAGAAACTATTACTCTATTTTCTGCTTTTTATCATTTTGAAACATACATACATACATATATATTTTGTAAAACCTTACAAAAATCTTTTTCTCTACTAGATTTTCTACAAATAATAAATATGCATTTGAATTATTTCCAGACATCACCCATTGGCCCGTCACTGTGATATACTGACATCTATAGAGACGCGCATATCGATGCTCAATATGACGTATTCAAAGTTCATCGATCATAGCATGTGTTGTTTTATACCTGGGAAGGTGAGAATATTGTTTTAATATGTATTTTTCTTATAACCGACATTTCCAAAAAGTAGGTTCTGTATTCGAAAAATATAATACTTAAGTATTATGCACAGTGTGTGACTGTGAGCGTGGCAGTTGTGAGTTCGATCCCCACTCGGAAGAAAGAGTTGTTTTCACTTCCTCTCTCCGGTGAAAAGACAAAGCCCGGCGTTGTGTTCCGCCTCTAAACACGCAATTTCTCATAAATGAGGAAGTGCACGAGGAACGGAGTGTCTGAACACTAAGTTCTCTTTGCTTATTATTTGCTATATACAGCGGTTGTGCCCTTGCGCTACGACTGGCCAAAAGTCAAAGAAAAATGGGGAACAGAGCGTCTTAACACTAGGCTCCCTCTGTGTACTGCAAATTTTATGAATATCTTAATTGTGAAGATGAAAAAAAAAGAAAATAATAATAAATGGAATGACGCGACAGTGATATATTGCTCTGTCTAACCTGCGAATTCCCTAAATTATTTAAATATTAATCTTCTTGTAATTAAAATTATAAACTTGATTGGCTGATTTCATTACATAACAGTACAGCTTTACACTGTAAAGGGACGCAACACAACTCGGCTGTTGTGGATTCGATTCCCATACGGGCAAGTGATTATATTATTTTCTTTTCCCAGTCGGGTTGACTTAACATTATGTTCCCTCTAAATATCTTAACTGAAGCTACTATACTACTAGTTTCTTTAAATGAAGCTCAACATTTTTAGGTAATAGACGAAATAAGACGCGTACTACGTATAGTAGAAACGTCGAAAACTCCGCCCCGAGCCCACGAAGTGTTACAAGAGCTGAGAGATATATCCAGTATGGCGATAGAACATTTCGATGATAAAATATCACCGGCTTTTAGGAAGAAATTGCAAGAGGGCGTATCTCAGCCAGCGCCTAGACCACCACAAGGTTGATTAATTAATTAATATTATTAGAAAATTAATATATTTAATTAATGATAGAGTTATTGTCATTTCCTCGTTATTGTTACCAATAACAAGACAAAATGCGGCGTTAAGTTCCGCAACTCAACATGCAATGTCTTGGAAATTAGGCGGAGAGTAAGGAACTGAAGTGTCTTAATTATAGATTCTCTCTGTCGACTATGCTATATGCGAGATAGCGGCGCGAAGCTAAAAATCTTTCCTTAGCATAGACTAAGACAAGCACTTTAAACAGTTACAATTGTATAATGCTTTTAGAATGAAATACCCTTTTTAGTGTTTTTTTCGTTTTGTAACTCCTGACGATCCAATTATTGTCGCAAACTAACAATACATAGGCAGGAGTTGAATCCCCCCTAATTAGCATACGCAGGGCATTCCCCTGCGGTCGCCAACACTTCACGAGCGTCCATCAAAGCTCGTACTTTTCTTCAAGCGCGAGCTACTCTCTCCCTTCCTCGCCCGGTGACGCTGTCAATGCCAGTCCATGTCAACAGCAATAACGTCCATTTGAAAAAAAAGACGGCTGAAAAATTAAAATAGAGCGAGTGGAGGTCAAATATACAACCATTGGTCTTAGTTAGACACAGCGGCGTGATGTCCTCTATTATGTTTTATTATTACCTTTAGATTAACTTTTGATTTTGCTAAAATGTTAAAGCATTTATAATATAAATTATATTGTGACTTTTTGTCTATTGATTTTTTTTTCTCTGCCTATCCTGCTATTATGTGGCATACAACATGAATCTACCATAAAAAAATGAACATTATTTTAACATGTTTGTGTAATTTTTTTTTTATTTCAGCCGTATTAACCCCACTAGCCGTACGCCAGGAATTAATCCAACTAAGACGGCGTTCCATACTAAATGCTAAGCTGTCATTATATTTAGCTTCTCAGTACAAGAAGTTTCATAAACGTGTAAGTTGTTTTTTATATTTTTGTAAAGTCAGTTCTTCACTGTATGTACTAAAACTCTGTCAAGGTTTTGGACTGAGAGCGCTCAGTGGAATGAGAAGTGGACTGCCAACGTGTCTCCTCTCGCCGGCTAGAGTCACGTGGCGAGCATGACATTTTGTCTGTCTGTTTATTGTAGTCATTGTAACCTATTTTTTTCATACAGGGTGGATTTGTATTATATTATCTATATTAATTAGTATTATTGGTTTCCTCTGCCTAAATACTGTCAATCAGCCTCTGAGGTATCATTAATACATTTCTTCTATAACCAGAACTTTTTTTCCTTAGTACTTAGTGAAAAATGTAAATTCGCACATTGTTTAACAATGTAAATTTTTCAATGAATTTGTTCATAAGTCTGGTATAAATAAGTCTATCAACGACTGAAAGTACCATTAGCAGTCAAACATATATATATTTTTTTATTTTATAAGATTTTGTACTCCATATACGGTGTCTTCCTTTTGGATATTTGATTAGTTTTTTCGATTTAGTATAATAATATAACATTTTAGTTGTTTATTTAATAAAATAACATATAAATATGTATGTAACTGTGATCACATGTATTATATGGATATATTTTTTAAATTGACCTATATTAGCATTCAAATAGTAAATACTTATATATCAATGGTTTATTTTTATAAAATACTAAAACTTAAAATTTTCTCCTTTTTTATTTTTGTTGAAATTTATAAATATGGCTAGTTACAGTTTTGAAGTCAGTATTTGTTTTTGTAAAGTAGCTCTTAAATTAACTTTACTTCTAGTGAAGATTAATTATATTGTGGTATAAGTATATTAATTTTGATTATATAATTATTGAGGCCAGTCGCGGCGCAGCGGCACAACGTGTGACTGTAAATTCGACTGATTGTGGGTTCGATCCCCACTCGAGGAGATGAAATATTTACTTAAATTTATATTTCCATTTCTTCGCTCTGGTGTCGAGGCAAAACGCGGCGTTGAGTTCTGCCACTCAACACGCAATGCCTCCAGAATTCGGCAGAAAGTGGGGAATGGAGTGTCTTAACACTAGGTTCCCTCTGACTACAATGCTGTGGGCGGGATACAGCGTGAAGCTGATTTTGATTATATTATTTTCAGATGTTAGAATATAAGAGACTGGCGTGGGCTCAACAAAGAATAATAAGGGACATGCAAAAGAAAAATAAACAACAAGACAATTGTATTGGTAAGTGTTTAATGGTGGTCATAGGTTAGATTTTTTGTCACTTTATTTTATATTTTAATTCGTCGTAAATAAAAAAATATCGACAAATTATTGATGTATTATAAATATTTCATACTTTAGTACATAAATTTAATTAAATCAATTTTTCAAAACATATATTTTTTATATTACAGCTGATCTAAAGAAACGTATAGAAGAGTGTGATATAAAATATTCGGAACTAACACATACAAATCAAGCAGTAGGTGGGAAAGCTATTGCAGGTATAATGTTTTTTTTAATAGCTATACGTTGTGTCGCATATAACATAGGCATAGTAGGAAGAGGGAACCTAACGTTATGACACTCCGTTTCCCTCGCACCGCCCAATATTTGAGATAATAATTTTTGAGTAGCTTAAATCAACGCAGCGCTTTATCTTGTTACCAGAGCGAGAAAATGACAATATTTCATACCCCCAAGTGGGAATCGAACCCACAACCATCGCGTTTACAGTCATACGTCCGTTTTTATTTTATATAGTATAAAATAATGATCCCATAACCCATCCACTTTTGACTAAACTTAAAATCGCTTAACCATTCCAGCGGTGCCAACTGAAAGTGCATCAACAACACAACCATTACGTCATTTCGGAAGCCAAATAAAGTTAGATCTGTCCGTTCTACCTATCGGTACAAGCAAGAGAAATGCGAGTAAAGGTGAAAACATTACTTATTTTAATTTTTTGTAATACTAATAAACATATATTTGAAATTTAGTTGTGGGTTCATTTCGCAGTTGGGGAATTTTATAATATTTATATATTTGTATAATAAGTATCAATGCATAGCAAGTGAAGCATCTTTTTCCAACGTGGACAATGAATTAATTTAATATACAGAAAATAAAAAATGAAAGAAAAATGGCGAGTTTATAAAAAAGCAATGATTTTTTACTTCTACTGATCTTTATATATTTATTTAAATTTTAAACTATAACTTGAGTATGTTATCATAAATACGTTGAGAATTTGAACACTAAAGTACTTAAATAAGTTTTATTAAAAAAATATTTTGTCCTTATATTATACATTTTTTAATTTCACAGTTCTACCGAACATAAAGCCGAGGAAATCATTAATTAAACTACCAAGTACATCAGACGAAGATGCAGATTCAAGTCCAGGACCTTCTTCAAACACAATAATAAAAACAATAAGCACTTTAGCCAAAATACGAGGTATTACAAACGAATTGAAAAGTTTAAATAATTTATCTAAAAATTTAAAACGTCCCATCGATGATGAAGAAACGCCTACGAAGAAACTTAAAAAAGAATAATAAAATAAATGATTATTCGACAATAATGTTTTATTTTTTAAGTTCTTCGTTTTTAAGTAGACCTAAATTTATAAAGTCCAACAAAAACTTTTTGGGTGTATGTGTTTAGGTTTTGTGGAATTTGGTTCATAAAAAAATAAATATTGAAGCGATATAAAAAAATGATATCGCTTCAATATTTTTTGTCGATAAATAATTGTTTAATTATAATCAATGTTATTATATTCATTTTTAATTTTATTATGTTTTTACGAAAGCGAGAAAAAAGGAGAGCCAAAGATAAAATGCTTTGGGTGTTTATATTTAGGTTTTCGTCTACATTGTGGAATGTAGAGTAAAAAAATTGAAGCGAAATATGACATTAATACATACATAAATATTTAATTATAATCTATGTATTATTTAATTTTTTCGTTTTATTTGGCTTTATGTGTTTAGATGTTTGTATAGGAATATAGAATTAAGTTTATGAAAAATAAAATTGATGCAATTTTTCACAATAGTAAATATTTAACAATATCTTTTGTTATAATAATTGATTCTTTGTTTAATACTTACTTCTTAGGAAAAAAATACCTAACTGAAAATTTCCTTTACATTTTTATTAAAAATTCTTTAATAATTTTTATTAAATTGCAACTTTTTAGTTGACATTTCCATTCTGAGATTGCGGTGTCATAAAATGTACTATAAGTATTTTGATCGTAACATAAAAATAAAAATAATTAAAAATTAAACATATTTCCTCTGTTCCGTTAGACAAAATCATAAATTAACAAAAAAGTCTTAATTTGTTTTAAATATGTGGTCATAAATATTTTTTATTATATATATACATATATATATAAAAAAATATTTATGTACACATATTTTTTAAATAATCGTTAAATATCTAGTCTATTTCTTTTAACATATATTACATTAAACGTAAAGTTAAACTAAAGTAAAGTATTATCACACATTATTTTATAATTCAGTAACGTAATTTAATAGATTAAAAAGAAAATATTTATATAGATACAAAATATTGTAGAAATATTTTATAATAACAACAAATGTGA
The DNA here is from genome assembly GCA_021202915.1 of Heliconius himera. Lineage (NCBI taxonomy): Eukaryota > Metazoa > Arthropoda > Insecta > Lepidoptera > Nymphalidae > Heliconius > Heliconius himera. The sequence continues at coordinate 58,586 of JAJHJA010001040.1, forward strand.
ATATTTAGTATATCTAACAAATCTTTAGATAGTAATATTATTACCTAACGTGTATAAAAATTGATTTCATCAACATTTAGTATTATATTGTTAGTAACAATGTTGTAAAAAAATACTTTAATACGACGTTCTTAAAAAATATTTCTTGTAAATAGTTCTGTTTTAACATGCGAATATACATGTGTAGAAAAAAAATAAATCTTTTTTATTGTAAAATAGCGACCCGCTTGCGTTTTACCGTGAACAATAAATTGTTTACTAATCTGAATTACTTTAGTGTTCTAATAGCATTATCATTTTTGGAAAATATCCATACTTTTAGAAAGTAAACTTACAGCCAAATATTTTGTAGCAATTTTGTCAAGCAAAATATTTGATATTGATATAACTATATAAACTAAACCGCTTTAAAATAAAGCAAACACTAAAAATTAAACAAAGTCTGGCAATTTTACAAAAGGTAAAATTGCATTTAAATCGACTAAGCCGGGTCGGTTGCAGTGTACAGACGAACCGACTAATAGGCAAATTTAAAAAATAACCAATATTTTGAGTTTGAGTTAAAATTGTGGTTTCATTTAAAGGGGTGCTGACAAAAACACTCTGTATACATTTACTCAAGTAAATGTGTTATTGAAGCTGCCAAAATTCCAAATATGGGCATTTGGATATATATTACAAAGTTATTATAATATCAAATGTTAAGACTAAATAAAGGTAATTATTGAAAGAATTGATAAAATTTATGGCAGCTTATTGTATCAGGTTTTATAGTCCAGTTGAATTTATATGAGATAAAAAAGCATTTGACAATTTTTAAAATTTATATTTTGATCAAGTAATAATAATTTGAGGCTATTGTAAATAGACATTGAGAGAAATGTAACGAAAAATGGACAACGAGTGGAGTTGATTTACGCGTCTATCCTGCTATAAGCCGAATAAAATTTGTAGCGGAAAAAGAGTAATATACGTTGATACGTTTACTATAATTATTTGTTTTAATTTGTAATATCAATCGCTATTTGAAATATGTTTTTTTTTTTAAATAAAATACTTTTTTTATGGATTTAATTTTTCCTGTAAAGCTGAGTAGCGTTAGTTCTTAATTTGTAAGTAAATATACTAATATGTTTTATGCTGTAAATTTAAATTATATTTTAATAGAGGCATATTAAAATATAACTTAACCTAAATAAGGAGTATTTTGTAGATAACAAAAAAAATGGTGTAAAATCATACTTTTTATTTTAACTTAGTGTTAAAAATCCGCCTACTCTATATTATGTAGCGATTTATACATTATTTAGAAGGTATAAAAAAAATATAATTTTATGAACGTTTCTATTCACGTAGTAATTTATTTATTTTCATAAAATATAAAGGAACGTTATAAATTTATTTGTTACGTAGAATTCAGGATTTCACTGCCCTTTTAGAAGCATTTTAATTTTAATATAAAAAAAACTATTTTTTCTGTAATAAGTAAATAACAAAGCATCGATTAAATGTTTCAAATGGTATGTATGTATTTATTATTTATTTCACTTTTTTTAGCTTCATGCTGTGTCCTGGTTATCTAATGTTAGACTTCCATTCTCCATATATATTTCATTTCTTCGAGTGAAAATAGAATCCACAAAGTTTGTGCCCCTGCGCCGCTTTTTAGTAATAATTATATTTTAATAGTATTTAAAATAGTATTATAGTTGTTTCTTATGATTGGCTAGGCTAGATTTACAAGTCTTCACGTAATATTTTTGTAATTGTGTAAAAATTCGAAACTAATGGTAGTCTAGGCAAAATTACAAATTTCCGATGATTTTTGCATTTTTCTTCCAAATGATAAGAAACACAAAATATCAATCGTCTCATAGTCTATAACTTGTATTTCAAACATTTTTCTCCACTACTCATATTTATTGAAATAAACTTTTTCTATTTGACATTGAAAATCAAATTTGTGTCAATTTTAAATATTATATTCTTAATCAATCAACAACTAAATACATAAGTATACTAAATTCCTGATCAATCGGAGGTTGGGCTAAACGGAAATGTATCCCTTTATTAAACCATACGGACCATTGGGTTCACCCGTGACCCACGTGAGAGGGCCAACGCTGAAACAAATTGGTTATGTAAGTGAGCTCCGTGGCTCTTATTGAAGCGGGCAGTGTGGTTTTTAAATCCGGTTTTACAGTCACACTTTGTGCACACAGCAGGGTAGGCTGAGGGAACCTAGTGTTAAGACACTCTGTTCCCCACTTTCTGCCGAATTCTGGAGGCATTGCGTGTTGAGTGGCAGAACTCAACGCCGCGCTTAACCTCGAAACCAGAGCGAAGAAAATGAAAATATAAATTTAAGTAAATATTTCATCTCCTCGAGTGGTGATCGAACCCACAACCAGTCGGTTTTACAGTCACACCTCGTACCGCTGCGCCACGACTGGCTTCTATATTATTATTATTTTTGGTTTTTTACACATCGTAGTTAATAGTCGCCTTGTCTATTGTCATCAAACCACACATACATATATGCCCTCAGAGCAGTTCTCATTTAGCGGTTATAAATTATAGTTTGGCTAATATTAGCTTGTTATAAGAAGTGTAAATCAAATTGATTGGTGCAACTTTGAAGCCCTTCAAATGTTTTTTAGCTTCATCCTATACCGCACATAGTAGGAAAGCCGGAGTGCTAAGGCACTCCGTTACCCATTAAGACACTTTCGCCTACTTTCCGCCGAATTTTTAAGGCTTTGCGTGTTGGGTGGTGGAACTCATCGCCGCGCTTTGCCTCATTACCAGAGTGAGGAAATGAAAATATTAAATATTTCAATTCATCTTCTATTTGTTGCGTTTAGAGTCGCAAGCTTGTGCCGCTGCGGCACGACAGTTTCTGTTTTTCCTTTGGTCCTTTAAATATTAACTATTATTTGAAAAGCTTGACTAGGAGCGGCATTTAACAGTTAACAGTACAAATTTAATGTATTGTATTCACATTTAAGTATAATAGATATCTCGTCATCAAAACAAATTTTAACATTCAATTTGATGAGACAGTTACACATCGCGTTCATTCTATACGTATACATATCGTTGTCAAATATAAAAAAAATAAAAAGTAGCAAAAAACATTTAAATTTCTTATTGTTTTTATTCTTTTTGTATACTTTAACACTACAAGTTATTAAATAACAATCGTTTTTAGCACCATTTTACATTTCACAGACATAATATTACCAAAAAATAAATAAATAAAATTTATAATTATTATATAATTAAATAGATAATATTTAGGTTTTATTACATTTTTATATTGCACGTGGCCCAAATTTGGATAACAATTTCGTATATACAGCCAAAAAATATTGCACAATCTTTTAAATTACATGTAAGTTATACCTTAGTACATATTATGAACATACATAAACCTAAATAAATATGTAATGTTAAAAACATAACTTTTTTTGTTATAAAATAATTATATTATTATCAATAATTTTTATCCATAATTTTCTTTTGAACCGTTGCCTTATATTTTTATTAATAAATGAAAAATCTGTTGATTTACAAAAAGTTTTAGCAAAGAGGCAATCACTTTTAGTCTTGATATTTAAAATGTATGCAGTTTCATATATTAAATTAACAAAATATACATCGTTAATGTTATAACAGTAATATAAATGTAAATAGGACCTATTAATGAATTAAAATATGTTAATTATTTAAAATATGCGGTATGCATGAATTAAGTTTTGCAACTATCTAAAATGATTTTAAAACACAATATTAAACATGGTTTTACGTAATGTATTAATAATGTACAAACAAAAAAAAGTTGATTTGTTTTTAAATGATCTTATAAAGATAATAAATTTATATAATATTAGAAACTAATACAGATTAAAAAAAGGTTTTGTTACTTTTTACAGACATTTTTTTTATATATCTTATATATTTATTGTTGTAGTACTTAAGTCTATTGCTTTTGAGTGACAATATTATTGCAGTATTTATTAAATTACGACAGCCTCTTAATAACATATCTTTATACAGTACCCACACATTACATTGCTATTTACAGTTAGATTTTAGATTAAAAGACATTGTTATTTTTTTATATTCACGCATATCCTGAATTTTGTGGAATAAGCAAAGAGGAAACTTCAATCTCCATTTGTAACACGCTTTTATTAAGTCGAGCCGAGCGAATGTATAAAACCTATGAATCTGAATTTAAAGCACTTGTAATAATTGTATCTTAATGAAACTTGACAGTTATACTTGGCCTAGGTAACAGACTATACAAGACTATAGTATCCACGAGTTAGTCTGATGATGGAGCCAGGGCCTGAATATAGAAGCTCTCCAGAAGTTACTAGTAGACGATTTGAGTTTAAGTTCATACAATTGAATTCTGCGAGTACAATCTATATCATTTGAAAATCTTGGTAGTTACTTTTTTCAAACTATAATGTTTTTTAGGCCATTCCTTCCTAACTCAGTCTAATAATATTTTAAATACAAAAAAAAACAGAGAGGGAATCGAGCTCATCGCGTATAATTACTACGTCGTTGTACCACTGCCGCTGCCACACTATGAAAAAGGTGTTATATTTACATAACATTATGCATGTTTGCGAAAATTGTCGACTCGTTAAATTAGCTTTCTAATTTCTTTTCGCCGGATGTAATATATATATTGTTACATATGTTTTGACACACCATTTCACTGTTTAAACGGCTAGCGATTACACTCATTTATTTGGTTATAAGTTATAGTTATTTTTTAATTTTATATTTTTTTGTTGAATTGAGTGAAGTAATGTACCATATTTTCCTAAAGTGTTCATATAACTAGTAATTTTGTATATTACATTAAGATAACTAGTGTAAATCATCGATATTGTCTTAGGTAGGTAGAGCGCGATGGTAGATTCTATTTCCACAATAATATTTATTTAAAAATATAAGCATTTTTCACATGTGACTTAATAAAATAAAGTGCAGTTTGGATCGAAAAAGTAAAATGTAGTGCTATACCACACATAATCTTTACTTATCTGAAGCCGTTTTGCGCAGCGACTCATCATCTCAATGTAAACGCGATGGTTGTGGATTCGATAACCAGATTTGTTAACCAGACCAAGCGCAACGTTCATTTCCCCTCATTTAACCCAATAAAATGAGGAACGGGGTGTCTTAACATTAAGTTCCCTCTATCTAACCTCATATATGCGTGATACAGCGTGAAGCCATTTTATTTAAGATAAATACGCGTGAAGGCAGATAAATTTAATACATAGGTAACTATAATATTTATACACAGAGAGGTAATCTACCTAAGTTATTGTATAAATATTTAAACTTAAGAATGAAATGTATCTCTATGTATTATTTTTTTAAATAAATAGTCTATATTGTTGTGTTTTATTTGTACTTACCTTATTTGCACTATTTGTATTTTATATCATCAAATTATAAAATAACTTAAACTATAACTCTTATTTTTTTTCTACTCATGTAAATAGAGAGCGGCGTATAAGCAAATTGCATTTAAAGCTTAAATAAAAAAAAATTAAATGTTATTATTTTGAGTTTTGAAATTATATCAAAATCATGTACTTATGTATCACTAAGGAGTTTAATTTCAATAAAACAGTTTAAACTCAGAACTAATATTCTTACGTAAGCTTAAATAGAACATTATTGTACCCTTACTCTTAATTACACTAAAAATAACAATTAAATACCAACCATATTATGTAAACATACAACCATATTATGTAAATATTAAAAAACATAATTTTCACTGTAATTCATAGCTTATATCCGCATGATAACCGGAAGGGCCGGCGGAGTATTTAACCTGTTGCATCCTTCCGTCCGGTAGTAAAACATGGTACTGTCCTTTAGTCCTATCCCCAGACTTTGCTTCACGGTGTCCGTAGTAATTACCACTTTCTGGGTCGTGCACTCTATAACCGAATTCGTAGTTGGCTGCGTAGTGTAGCTAAAACATGAAAATAAAATGGGTATACATGATAATAATATTAATAAGGTTTCGAAGTGTGACTGTAAAACCGACTGGTTGTGGGTTCGATCCCCACTCGGGGAGAGGAAATATTTACTTAAGTGTATATTTCCATTTCTTCGCTCTGGTGTGGAGGCTAAGCGCGGCGTTGAGTTCTGTTACTCAACACGCAATGCCTCCAAAATTCGGCAGAAAGTGGGGAACGAGGCCTTAACACTAGGTTCCCTCTGCCTACCCTGCTGTGTGCGGGATACGGCGTGAAGCTGATTTATTTTAGGTTGTAATTTGTTGCTCTGGTTATAAGACAATGGACGGCGTTGAATTCTGCCACTCAACACGCAATGTCTTAAAAATTAGGCAGAAGGTGAGTAACATTGTTTCTTAACAATATGTTCCCTTTGCTAGAAATAGAGAAAGGGTAAATTTTGCTTTGGCACATGATTTAACGGGTTGTTTCTCCCTTTCTCCCATGTTAGAGGCTGACGATTGAGTGGTGAAACTCATCGTCACATTCACTATGACACGGCATGTCCCCGTGTCGATTCAATCTTATTTCTACAGATTCCCTCAAACAATTTTACTATATCGCACATAACGGGGTAGACAGAGAGAAATATGAGAACCTAGTGTTAAGATACTCGGTTCCTCATTTTTCGCCGAAATTTGAGTGGTGAAACGCTACGCGTTGCCTCGTTACCAGAGCAATGGAATGAAACTATTTAATATTTCATTCCTCCGAGTGAGAATCAAACCCACAACCATCGCATTTGCAGTGCACATTATACCTCTGTGCCACGACGGCCTCAATTTCATTTTCTTTGTTTTTCTCTCTAAATTAATAGCTCTAAGTTTCATAAATTATTTTTTTCTTTAATTCATATGTATAAATGAAAAACAAAGGTTAAGGACAACCAAACGGACAAAACTATCTTTTTTGTATGAAATAAATTTGTAATCATGATGATACTAGTTAGATAATAACATTAGGTAACTTATAATGGACCGACTTTCTGTAATTCTAGATTCTCTCAGATGTTTTAGAAAGTTATTTCGCTCACGATCTTCAATTTACTTTAATAAAGAAGATTCGATTTTGTTGTTTTCTTCATTTTGGAGACATTACCTTTTGGGTGGAGGAACTTAACATCGCACTTTGTCTTTTTACCAGGTTATGAATTTATTTATTACATTATGAACTCATAACCGTTTACAGTCAGGCGCTGGCTCTGCACCATTGCGCCTGAGAGTACATTATTCTTAATTTATTTTATTGAAAATGTGAAAATTTTCGCAATCTGTTTATAAATAAAAAGTGAGTGAAAAATGTAGTATTCATTACAAATGTTTTTGATTCAAATGTTCAATTCATAAAATTAAAACTATTTCAATGCCTTATCATTTTTGTTTATTAAGATATTCATCTTGAAACCCCAAGCTATCGTCAATAGTGCACTGTGCCACGACGATTATTTCTTAGTATTTTATAGTTGCTTACACGATACTAAAATAGAAACAAATGATTAAATTTTTTTAATATATTGTATATTAAATTTATTTTTTTTTGTCTATCTCTCGGACATTCTGTTTCTCCGGAAATACAACAGTTAAATATATTTTTAAGTATTACAACAATTAAACATTTTTTTAGGATTTTCACTGTAAGTGAGAGGGGTTGTGGAATATAGTCCTGGTCCAGGATCAGGACTTACATAGGAAAAGCTGCATTTATCTACATACCAACCAATTTACACATACGACATTTTGGTTATATAAAATAAATGATCGAATAGTTCAAGCGGGCGAAGCCGCGGTCCGGCTGCCGGCATGGGATATTACGTATATTATTTATATATCGGTTATAAATTACTAAACATATTTCCTATATGTATAACAACTTTACATAATATTAACGATGCATAATAATCTCTATCTAAGTATGATTCGTAACATATTGTTCTATTCTTTATGTTTTTTTAATAATATTTTTACTTATTTCAATAAAAATAATAAAAATGTTGGTTACTTATGTATTTTTATATTAACATTATAAATGAATTATGCGGAAAATATTTTTTTTTTCTAATGAAATTATTTACATAGTCCCTATGGGGGAATTACCATTTTTAGAGTTGGAGGGCAAAACGTGTCACCAAGCAGTATCTCATTAGGCGTAATAGCTGGACATTGAAAATTTTCACAGATGATTTACATCTGTTGCCGCTATAACTACAAATACTAAAAAACTAAAAAAAAGTTACTGAGAAAGTCTTCTCAGTAACTTTTTTTTAGTTCTATCTATCATACGTGATTTTTTCCTGTTTTAAATTTTTACAGATAATAATACACTTGGCCAGTCGTAGCGCAGAGGCACAAAGTGTGACACTAAAATCGACTGGTTGCGGGTTTGATCCCCACTCAAGGAAATAAAATATTTATTTACATTAATATTTTCATTTCTTCGCTCTGGTGTTGAGGCAAAGCGCGGCGTTGAGTTCCGCCACTCAACATGCAATGCCTCCAGAACTCGGCGGAAAGTGGGGAACGGAGTGTCTTAACACTAGGTTCCCTCTGCCTACCCTGCTGTGTGCGGGATACAGCGTGAAGCTGATTTAATTTTAATTTTTAATTAATAATATACTTTGTGTGCGAGTCAGACTCGCACTTGGCCGCATTTTTTTAATTAATCGTTGGGTAGTGAATTTTGGAAACTACACCTTTGAGTAAACTGTGAAATTAAGGCTGGTCACACTTTGTTATAGTTATATGAAATTTTAATTGCTTTTGAAAGTGTAGAACGAAATGACTGGTCCTATATTCTAGTTTCACAAGTATATATCATATACGATAAAATATATTGCCCCATATAGTTCCATAAAAACTTATTTTTTTTACTGTTTATTATTTTTGAAAATTGTTATTAAATATATATTATTATATTTTTATAAGTATACATACATTATTTGTTCTAAGTCATAATTTCTTAAATAATGTAATGTAATATATTTCTTTAAAATTTTAAGTAAGTCGACATGGTTCAGTAGCGCAACCCCACTTTGGGAAATCAAATGGAAAAATATTTAAAGGACGTTCAATATTATCTTATATGAAAAAAATAACAGATGCTAAAATGTATGTCCAAAACTATGATGATTTATGAATTAATAATTGATGACATAAGGTGAAACCTTCACACTGTAGTGAGAGTCATTTTGGTGAAAATATTCTATTATGAAAAACGATAAGAGCATCTATACTATCAAGTTTCCATCCAATTACGTATATTTCTCAAACAAGATAATATTTTTTGTGTAACTTCTAAAATTATATTTTTTGTATAACGTTCACTATTTTTTGAAATTACAATGTAATCTTCTTGATAGTTTACTTCTTGGTAAACTATTTGATTTACTTTTACTCTGTGACCCGCATATAAACGGGGCGTAAAAAGAGAATGATAATCGAATCCGCAACCGTTTACAGTAAATCCTAATAAATAAAAAAATACAATAATCACATAACAATTAACACCTTTATTAATTTAAATTTAGCATAAATAACACATTAAAATAAATAATTAACAAAATAAATAAGAATAATAGGTCAATATTAGGCATTAAACTTATGAAGCTTAAACAAATTATTTCTAACATGTTTAAAAGGGTATCTTTTTCTGTACTTGCTAGGATTATGCAATTTTTTGGGTCTATTATTACTTTTAGTTAACTGATATACATCTAAATGCTCAATATTTAAATTATTATGTCCAACTAAGTCTTTTAGTTGAGATTGAGTCAACATGTACACGGGTTCAAGGTTCTCAAAACGCAAGGAACTGATTGTCGATTCAACTTTTTGGGGAAAGTAACTTTGGGGACTGCTGAATAAGGATGGGTAACCGTAAAAGGGTACCCCGTAAGAAGTGGATGGGGGAGTTCCATATATACTAGACAAGGGTACGCGGCGGAAATGACGTAATTTGTTGGAAAAACTACCTTTAGACTCAACTTGGTAACCAGATGGGCCAAAATTTTGAGATTTTGTTTCGAAATCATATTCAGGTGATGAAAAATCATCATAATAATCATCGTCATAAAACGATTGTAATTTGTGATTAGATTTTTTATAATCGTAATCATAATCATCATATGATGCTTCACCTACGGGAAAGCTAGGTAAATAAACGTCTAAGCTATCGCGTTTCTTATGGAACGGATTTACCCGTACAAGGGCCTCGGATGTGGGAGTGTCAGAGTTGTTTAACTTTTTTTCTGGCAAAAGAAAAGGTTCGGTTTCTAACTTAGATCGCTTGTTACGAATTTTAATACTTACATTGTCTTCATACGCTGAAGTTTCTGTACCGTCTTCTAGCAAATGTTGTAGGCCTGTTGTTTGGGCATTGTGATGAAGATATCTCTCGCTTTTATCCCCTTCTTGATAACCATAGTGTAAATATGGCTTATCATTGGTTACTGTCTGACTTGCAACTTCTAATTTATAGTAATTGTTATTTTCTGATGTAGCCGTTTCTATTTTTGGTGGTACTGTCGGTGCTGGGAGACTTTCTTGTTGTCGTTTACTGGGGTCGTCTATATCATCGATTTCTTCGGTTATAGGAGTGTGATCTTTAATAACAGGTATGAATGTATCGGTATAAGTAGATTTTGTGCTATGAACATTTTGAATTTGTGTTGGATTTTTTAAATAAGTATAAAAATCTGATGGCAGACCCTTATTGATTTCTTCATTTTTGTCAAAATTTATCAAAGCAGCAAATTCTGTTAACTGTTGCTCTGGATTTTTAGCTAGTAACGAGTTTAGTGCTTCAATTTCTTGAACAGATGTAAATTTTTGATCTAATTGTTTTGGGTATGCAGTTTTAGCATCGCTTGATAAAATGTTTGTATATAATTTACTCGGTTCTTTTACCAAGATAGATCCAATATTTGAGTTAGGCTTAATATCAATACCATGGTCGTGGTAAGCGGGTACCGGCGAAATGTATACTGTTTGATATCTTTTAGGTTCTAATTGTTGACTATAATCAGCTGAACCGTAAGACCTATGATTTCTATTTCTTGTATCTTTTAAAACGTCGCCTTTTGTAGCTTGCACTGGATCGATTCTTTGGGAACCTCGTCTTGGCAATTGTTTTCTTTGGTTTATCACTCTCTTTGATGGTTGTTTTTCAGTTTGACTGTCAGTATTACTTTGACCTCTTTGTTTAGTTTGTCCTCTTTGCTTAGTTCTACTTGGTCTTGGAGATGAACTTACAGGAACATCTTTTAAAGTAGCTTGTTGTTGTTCGACTTCCAACTGTTGATTTTCTTGTAATTCGTGATAAGCTTTCATATAACTATCAATGATTCGCGGGCCTTGGTTCCATCTTTGTAGTTGGGCTTTATGTTGTCTTACTCTTTCTGCATTAAACATTGCTTGTTGGTTACTCGCGTGGAGTCTTGCATTTTGTTTGGAATTACCAGCCAGGGGATTCCCATATGGTAATATTCCTGGACTACTGGATACTCTAATTTTGTCATCTGTCCTCGCTTGTTCATTGATCACTTCGTATACAGGTGCGTTAGTTTCATTCGATGATGTTAATTGAATCGTTATTAGGAAGATAATAGTTGATTGTATGTACTTCTTTGGATGCATTGTGCCTGTAAGTAAATTAAATTATTGTTTAGTATAATTGACTAAATAAATGTTTAAAGTAAAATTATTTTTTGAAATATTTCAATTATATGAAACATTGTAATTGTTGATCAAAGTGAACCAAACAGAAATCTAACGATTTTTGATATAAGGCTTTCTTTGATTCAGTCGGTAAAGTGGACAAAATGAATTAAATATTCCTTTATAAAAAGATTATGAGGCTTATACTTATATATTATATAACAGAGTGGGTAGAGGGAAAATAGTGCTAAGACACTCCTGTCGCCCCACATACCGTCCAAAATTTCGAGATATTGCCTGTGCGTAAAAGGCGGAACTCAACACCGCGCTGTGTTTTGCTCCCAGGGCGAGGAAATGAAAATATTTAATTCCTCAATTAGGAATCGGCCACAACTTCTAAGTATAATAATTACCATAAACTATTTAGTCTAATAGTCCCATCTAACATCGATAACAAAACAAATGATAGAGACGCGAGTAAAATAAATTATGCCAGCTTGCCCCAAAAACAAAGTTGTATAATCGTTACGTATATACCTAATTATTCACATAATTATGTGAAATAACACATGAGTAACGCCTTGGGGGCTTATGCTATTGTATTCCTTCTTGCGGCCATTCTTATTGAATTATTAAGTTTACTTGTAAGTTATTATATTACTTTAAGTGCACAGATTCTTAAAATGATATGAATATGAAATTTGAAATATATTTATATCTCACGCCTATTAGAGGCCGTCGTGGCATAGTGTATGACTCTAAATGCGACTGCTATGAGTTCGATTCCCACTCCGGGAAATAAATTGTTTAATATTTTCATTTCCCCGTTTTGGTGACAAGCCAAAGCGCAGCGTAAGAACAACGTGGACAAAGCGTAGAATAGAGTGTTTTAAAATCAATTTCTTTTTGCCTATCCTGGTAAATACGAAATAGAGTGTAGAGCTTCAAAAATCTCTGTAGGAAGATTTTTTATTTTTTATTCTTAATAATGATGATTGGATAAAAGAGAATGCTAATTGTTAAATATTTTAACATTTTAACATTCCAAGAAGCGGGTTCGAGTCTCGCTAACGTCAATTTGTTATACATTTTCTAATTATATACAATGTTGACCTCTCATGCATAAAGATCATATAATTTCACGTAAACCACTTAAACTCAAACATAAACATAAAAGGAGGTCGCACTAACCATAAATTTTGGGAGTTAAAAATACTTTCTCTCATCGCGTTACATGATTAATTGTGGGTACATTATGTAAATTATACGTGTAATTCTAATTATAGTATGTAAATGCTGGTCATGTTTTGTTACATAGTCAGCTTGGTGCAGATCGTGGATTTAAATTCTGTTATCTTTTTAATATTTTCTAAAATTATTAGAATGTTTTTTTTTTTAAATATTTATTACGTATGTTTAAAGGGCTCCATGTTTGTACCTAGAGATATTTTCTGGGATGGGAAGCTTCAAGCTTGGACTTTAGCTTTGATGAAACATGTTCGTGTAAAGGTTTGTTTAATTTTTCAGGACTAATTTTATTTTAGTAAAATTTCTAGGATTATAGACTTATGCCCATAAGACTATTTTGCGATGGATTTAATTGAAATTATCTGTTTTTTTCGTTTTCGCATCCGCATCTGCACTTCACAGTGCACAGTAAGTTTAAAAATATTTTTTACACAGTATATAATACAAAAAAAGAGTTAAGAGGGCTATAATAGTACAATAAGTTTAAGTGGGCGCAGCCGTGTTCCTGACGCTAGTATGTATAATAAGATAGGCCTGTTTGTTACTTCACATTTAACTAGAAAGCTAAAAGTTCCTAGCACCTCCGTTAACAAATATATCATGTATACATATATGTACAAAGAAGGTTTATTACAAAGTAATTTGAAGGTTTAACTTAAAATAGTTATATAATAGTGAAACCGTTGTGGCACAGCGGAACTCTAATTGTAAATGCGACGGTTTTGGGTGCGATCCCAGTCGGCGGATTAAAACTTTAATTTTCTCGGAAACAAGACAAAGCTCGGCGTTGAGTTCCGCCACTTAACACGTATAATGTCTCATAAATTATGTGGTGCGTGGGGATAAAAATGTCTTAACATTTACTTCGCCTATCCTTCTCTATGTTGGATCCAGTGTGAAGCTATTAAAAAAAATATTATATAATCAAAATCATCAAACATCGGTCCGTACGTTGACTCTTTCTTACTTTCACTACAAGTTTGCATGTCCGTTCGTCTTTTAGATATAGACATTGAATTAAGCGATTTCCGGAGGCAAAACCGGCCAAAGAACTTCTTTACTAAGGATTCCTACACTTTTTGCTCAAACCACTTTCGATAATGTTTGTTCTAATTATAAGTATTAAAAATAAAATAAATAAATAAATCAGCTTCACGCTGTATCCCGCACACAGCAGGGTAGGCAGAGAGAACGTAGAGAAAGACACTCCGTTCCCCACTTTCTGCCGAATTCCGGAGGCATTGCGTGTTAAGTGGCAAAACTCAACGCCGCGCTTTGCCTCGACACCAGAGCGAAGAAATGGAAAAGTAAATATTTCATCTCCTCGAGTGGGGATCGAACCCACAACCAATCGGTTTACAGTCACACTTTGTGCCGCTGCGCCACGACCGGCCTCAAAGTTATAAGTATTAATTGGCGACAAATGCGTTGTGGCGCATTGGCCCGAGCGTGTGACTGTAAACCTAACGGTTGTGGGTTCGATTCCCGATTTGAGGGAACGCAATATCTTCATTTTCCTCGCTCTGGTAACTAGGGAAATTGCAGTATTGAGTTCTGTCACTCAACACGCAATGCCTCTAGATTTCACCGGAAAATGGGCAACGTAAGTGTCTTAATGTTAACGGAGTGTCTTAACGCTAGCCAGGTTTTATTAACCTATCCTGATACCATAAGAGAGACAACCTGAATCTAAACAAAACGTTTTAATTGAGACCATCGTGGCATAGTGAAACAGTGTCCGATTCTAAGCGCGATGGTTGTGGATTCGATTTCGCTTAATAGAACTATATCTAAATTATTCGCCATGATAAGTAAAACACGGCGTTTATTTCCACCACTCTACAGTGCTACCATTAAGTTCTAATCTATCTGAATACTCTGAATCTGAAACTGACACTTTTTACATACGGACACATACATATTTTATTTAAATTTTTATCTGTAATTTTTATATTTAAATACGTACGTTCCTTCTTTCGTTAGACACAGTTGAACACAATTTAACCAATATGGAGGACGAAGGAATGTGTCATTAAATTATTAATATTTAATATCCAAATGCAGTATATTACAATAGGTATATCACTTAAAGCGAGAAACTAAAGTATATATTAAATGTAATTATTTATTTCCATCAAAAATATAGCCTTATTGGTGCATATTACATAATAAATCTTAACGAAATCGTGTCGTAATCGTATCGCTATCGCTAATTATAAACACGAGATCTAGGCTAAATAGTTTACATTGGAGTCAATGTCAGATCTATTCCGGCCACGCCCGTAACAAGTCATATAATAAGAATGCAATATTTAAATAGATGATATTTAATTTATATGTCGGTGGTAGTTGGTTCAATATCTATTTAGAAGATATTAGTACTGCAGGATTTATACGTACAACGATAGGTATATATGAAAATTCTTTTTTAGAGACTATCGTGCGTCGCGTTCAAATATCTCTATGTAGGTAAAGATTGCTTAAACTTTCGATCTGAGTAACAAAGTAAAGAAAATCGAACCAATCATCATCGGGAGCAGTCGGGCACTATTTAATTGCTAGGGCATTGCCTCTATATCTTTCTATTACATTGAAATTAATAATACGCCTTAAGGTTGCCTGGAAGGAATCGCTATTTCAGCGATAAGGTCGACTATTGTACGTGTTTTTATATTTGTATTCTCTTATTCCTTTTTTGGGTGTACAATAAAGAGTTTTTTATTATTATTATTAATATTTTGTATTAAAAGTGCATGACAATGCTTTAAATATCTCTATTATAAAAAAAACATATTGGTCCTTCAACTACTGTTGTTATCATTATAAAGGGCAGTAACCAGGGGACGAAGCTCCATAGCACATTTACATTAACAGTCTAATAATAAAAATTCTCCTGAATAATTCTCTTTAAAAAATCTTTCTAATAATTGAATTTCAGATTTTAATTCAAGACATTTTAATACAAATAGAATTTTACAAGCACTTTTGAATCCTCGAATATGAAGTTACCACCTGCTGAAGGCGTCGGTATTTAGTATATTAACAGAGCGTCGACCTCAATCTATCAAAACAAAGATATAATACTACATCAAGATTAACGAAAAAACGTATGTGAACAAATTTTATAAGACTAATTTATTAAGTCACGACATTGCTCTTTTGGGTTCCGTAGAATAATATCAGGACGTAGATTTTTATTAAAATGGATATCGAGGCATAGTTGCGAAGAAATATATTTATGATTTCAATTTTCATATTTGAAATTTTCATTGAAGTTAGATACCCAAGGGAAAACGAAAAGGAAAGTAGATAGGAAATTGAAGATATACGTGAACAAAAATAAGAATTAATATCGAAATATCAAGATATCATCTGAACTGGTGGTTACTAAGATGAGTGCAATTAACCAAATAAACATGTTAGGTTTATCTAATAAGCATAGACTTAATAAAATCAGAAAATCTATATTTTTTCACTCACTAGTATGTTTTTGTTACACTGTAATGCTAATTGGTACCTACCAAGTGTTTTCGGTGGAGGTCATGTCGATGGTCAGGTCGATGTTTGGTCTTAAGCCTTGCATAATGGACAATAAATAAATAAATATAATAAATTTTATGTACGGTCCACTTATTTGTGATAACTTTTTTTAGGAAACGTGTAAATAGTTAACGGCACGGAACGGCAATGTTTTAACGTAAGTCGGAAGAACGGAATTTCTTAACAATTTTAATATTTTTTTAAATATTTAACAGAGTAGCTTACGTACGTAGTCTTATTTATGACACGACAATGCATAACGTTTATTTTTTTAAGCCTCACGTATTATCCTGCAAAGCTAGGTATACATCTACATCGGTCTACATCTATCATTTCAAGAACTAAGTGGTGCAACTAAATGCCATTCTTTGACTTGACCAACAAAACAAGGGATAGTGTTCCCTGCTTTATATTGTAATGATAATTCATTCCTCCGAGTGGGAATCGATTTATCACTGTTTAGTGATAATTCGATTTGTACTCGGAGTCAGACGTTGATACACTGTGCCACTACTATCGTAAAAGTAAAAATTACAAAAGAACCAAAAGTATGCCAATTTACATGGGATTTATGTAATTTTATAAGTTATTTTCTCATACATTTATACATACATACATAGTAAAACATTGTAAGCACGTGTGAATAAGGTTTCCCCAATCAGCTAAACAAAAGTCATGTTAGACCATTGTGTCCGTGTGGCGGTCACGCTTTTGCTTGGGTTCCGTGATGGTCAATTTGGGTTCCTTGATAGCTTCCATTATCAAGTGTTATTTAATTATATGAATAAGTATTATAAAATAATAGATTCTTTCAAGGAATTAACTATAAATATCTATGTAGTCGTGTAAGTCGAGTTCTAAGTAATATATACTAATAAAATAAAGTTTTTGTTTTTTGAATGCAGCAATCTTGAAAACTATTGATTTGCATAAAAAAAAACCTGAATGGCAGAAAAAAACTAGAATTGTATAAATACATTGACACTTGAGCACATAAACACATGTGACTGTAAACGCTACTGTTGTAGATTCATTACCCAGTCGGGGAAATAAGTTTTTTTTTTCCGATAACAAGACAAAACGCGACGTTGAGTTCCGCGTCTCAACATGCAATATTTCGAAAAGTCGGGAAAAGAGTATGTTGGCACTAGGTTCTCTTTGCCTACCCTGGTTTATGTGTATCCCACATAAAATAAAGTAAATGTTGAAACAAAATTTTATGAAATGCCAAACAAAGTTCAAATGTGCCTTAAGTACTTTTCAGATTAAGGTATTATAATATTATAACTTTCACTTCTATGTATGTATTCATTATTAGATTGTTTTAATTGGACCAATTTAAATGAAATCCAAAATTTTATCAATGATCCAATACTCAATATTTCTATATGAGAAAAAAAAACGAAGACTAAATATTTTTATGTCTAATAGACAAAAAAATAAACTTATTAAAGTTCGGAACCATTAAAAGTTAATGTGAGTTTAATCTTGACTCGTAAAGTTTCTCATAGTGCCTGCGACTGTATTGTCCGTGAGGCAAAAAAATAATTGAATAAGGCAATTTTCGCGGTAACGTAAGTTCTGTAATCGAAAGTTTATAGCTACATGATAATATGATAATAATAACCTTATAAACATTTTGTGAGGCAGTCGTGGCACAAGGGCACATGCACAGCGACACTTCGTCTGACGGTTAGCGATAGCGGTTGAGGGTTCGATTCCCTGGTTCATCGAGAAATAATTATTGTAATTTCCTAATTTTAGAACAAGACAAAGGACGGCGTTATTCCACCACTCAATATTTCAACAATGTCACAACATTAGATTTTGTCTGGCTAGTGGCTACCCTGCCGTGCGGGATACAGAATAAAACTAAAAGAAAAGAATAAACAACCACGAAATTTTATAACCCAAAGCTTTTCATTGTATACCAGAAAAGTTTCGAAATTTTATGTAAAAGGTCTCTTTCTGAGAGCGGTGAGACGTAAATGATTTTAATGTAATTATTTACCAGAATGGAGATCAAACGAGCAACAGTTGTGCTTACACTAACAGTTTGCTGCTGCGCCACGACTTCATTATTGGTAGGTATAAATCGAGAACCGACACATTCAAAAATTTATTAAAATATGATCAGTAATTAAGGCAGTCGTGGCGCAGGGGCACAAGCGTGTGATTGTTATGGGTTTGATTCCCTGGGAAATTAAGTATTTAATATTATTAGGCAAAACGTGGCGTTGAGATCCCCCACTCAACATGCAATGCCTCGAGAATGTGTGGAGTGTAAGTGTCGTAATAAGAAGCGGAGTGACTTAACACTAGGTTCCTTCTGCCGCCTACAGTGCTATGTGCAGGATACAGTGTGAAGCAAAAACTATAAAAAGATCTGTAATTTGAAATAGTAATGAAAAAAACAAACACAGGTTAGCTTCATACGAATTTTATAGGATCACTAGAGGGCGCGCGCGGCTTCGCCCGCTTATTAGGAGTGAATTCTAAAAAAACCACGAAACATATGTTCAATAAAATATTTTTAACAGTCTGAATTTAATTTTTTATAAAAATCGATGGCAATTTAAATTTTTTCCATATAAACTTTCTACCCCTTATTTGAACCCTTAGGGGGTGAATTCTTAAAAACCATGAAACACGTGTTCAATTAAATATTTTTAAGAGTCTGAATTTCAAATTTTATAAAAATCGGTACAGATTATTTTTTTTTTCCATACAAACTTTCGACCCCTATTTCATCCCTTTAGGATTAAAATTTTTGAAATTCCCTTCTTAGTGGATGTCTAGAATATGAAAATAAACATCTGCCCAAATTTCACGTTTCTACCATCAGCAGTTACGGCTCTGCGTGCGTCTTACCTCAGTCAGTCAGCACAAGTCCTTTTATATATATAGATTATAGTGACCTTTTCATATAGATATTCACTGTTCGATGTTTTAAGACGTTTTAAAGGTTATAGGTGTTACCTTACGAGATCGTCCTTTTATAATAGTGAATGTAGAAGTCTCTTAATGCATTTTGTGGCTTATTCTGATGCAACCACTAATTATAGCCATATAGAACCTAAATACAAATTTTATACTATTTTTTTAGCGTATTATGTTTTTTTATACCAAAAACTTATCAAGTTTAGTAAGTATAGAAAAACATACAGGCAGTCGTGGTGCATGTGATTGTAAACGGTATAGGTTCTACATATAATCTATAGCCACTCAATAATGGTTATGTTTAAATTATGTTCATTCATTCATAATTATAGAGTTCTGCCACTCAATACGCAATGTTTAAAAAAATTGTCGGTGCGTGGAGAATGGAGTGTCTTAACACTAGCTTCGCTTTACCTTAGGTGCGATATGTAGTGCGACCTACATATCGCACCTAAGGTAAAGCGAAGCTAGTGTTAAGACACTCCATTCTCCACGCACCGACAATTTTTTTATAAACAATATGCAATATATTTTCTTTCCATATATATTTACAGCACTAACACTTCCGTTTAGATGATATTTGACATTCATTACGTAAATCTTACATAACTCCGTTTCCGGTTTACAACTGCATACGAAATTTTTACCATCATCCGATTTTGCTGATGTTGCTCAATACATTATTTGGAAGATGACTTGAATATTTTAGAAATACAATAAAGTGTTCCATCATAAAATGAGGATTTAATTTTCAATTAATTTTAAATGTTTCTATTGTTTGTTTGACATATGAAACGTAAGCAATTCTTGTGATACTCATACAAGTTAATTAAATTGAGAATTTGTCAGCAAAAGGTTTTTTCTTTAGCTTAAAACATTTAGCAGCAGAGGGAAACTAGTGTTAAGATAATCTGTAGCCTATTTTCCGTCTCCTTTTCGAGATATTGCGTCTTAAGTATCAAAACTCAAAGCCGCGCTTGTCTGATAAATAACCAACCAGAGTGAGAAATGAACATAATCAATTCTACCAAATGGGAATCGTACCCGCGAACGACTCGCTTACTGTCAGCCTCTGTACCGCTGCGCTATAACGGCCTCATTATTTTAATTTCATAGTTTTAACGGGTGATATAGAGAACAGAAATCAAAGTTTGATAAACGAAATTCTTATAGCATTGTTGGTATTTTTAAAAGACTATGTAATACTCAATAAATGTTAATACTATAAGTATTAACATTTATTAATAATAATGTAAATATAAATGCAAATTTTATTTATAATAATAAATAATGTAAACGTTAGCAAAGCTCATAAAATGCGGCGTTAGGTCAAACAATCCAAGGTAGGCGGCTTTCGCTACAACTTTTGACATTTTAATTTATTTTTTTGGCAAATTGTTCAACTTTAACTCTGTAACTTTAACCTTTAGTTATAGTGTAGTAAAAAAGCTAAGTAAGAAGAAATATTTCATTTAATTTTACTATTTTTCTTCTTTATACAAATGTATGTGTATTACAAATAGGATAATTGATTGAGGTCAGTCGTGGCGCAGGGGCCCAAGCGTGGGTCCGATTCCCACTCAAGAAAATTAAATATTTAATATTTTCATTTCCGCTAATTAAATTTTCAATATTTTCATTTCACCACTCAACACGTAATGCCTCTTAAATTCAGCGGAAAGTGGGGAACGGAAGTGTCATAATAGGAACGGTGTGTCTTAACACAAGGTTCCCAGGTTCTCTGCCTACCACGCTAAGTCCAGGATGCTGTTGTGAATTGATTTGCCTTGCTCACAAAAATAAAAAATAATGAAAAAATCATTGTATTCTCTTTAATATAGATTAGTTGTGTCAAGATAGTGTTGAAGTAAGAGTTATGACGTAGCTTCATTTTTGCGCCAAATATTGTTAATTACTTATTTAAGTAAGAAATGTAATTGTAGGCTACAGAAAAAGTCCAATAAATTTGTTTTTTATTGTCTGTAAATAATTTTTATTTCCTTTTGTTATTTATTATATTTTTTTGTACGTACTACAAACATACGTTTATGTAAGCCTCAATTTAATATTTTTTTTAGCATCATGCTGTATCTCGCACATAGGTTCCTAGACCTAGTGTTAAGATACTCAGTTTCCATTAAGACACTTCTATTCGCCAGTTACCACCGAACTTAAGATTTATAATAATCTCAACATCAAAATGTTACATGCTTATCAAATTAAAAAAAATCACAACACTTACATATATTTAGCATCCAAATTGACAAAAACAACACCTTTATCACAATGGCACTACTTAAATAAATTCATAAATACATATAAATGCATATATAAATAAATATAAATTTAAAGACTTTCGTATCAGCGCGTGCGCACAAGATTTAAAATCTACTGAAGTGACAGCGGTAGTGTGTAGCGTTATAAGTTTATACGACTTTGGTTAGGAGGTGGTTATACTATTAAGCTACTAATTGTATTAAAGTTTTTTTAAATTTATATAATTTTGTTTTTATTTATATATCAATTTTTTTGTCTCGGACACTGACGGAAAACAATGAACGGAGTGTTCTTATACTACTCTTTTCTTTGTAGTTTTTTTTTCAAATCCACACTGTATTACACTTGTAGCCAGGGGGTGCCTAGTGTTAATACACTCTGTTCCCAATGATATAACGTGTTTATAAATAAACACGTTATATCATTTTTAAAAAAAATGTTCGACAATATTGAATTGATTTATTATTTTTTTAAAACTTTCTGCCTCTTCTTATAATTTAATATGCTCTTAGCTGGTTTACACTCTAAACTGACAATATAACACATTTTAAATGCCTGAAACCTTCGAAACTTTAATCGATATCTATCCAAATATAATAATAAGATTACCGCTTCCGAGCAAATAAATTCTTCCTATTTAGAATATGAGTATATAAAAGGACGGAAAGTGAAGAACGGGAAAATTTAACGCTAGGTTTACTGCTAACCCTAAAACATACATAGGAAATGTATAAAAATATAAAACCAAACCAAATAGTTGGTTAATATAAATGCAATTGCAATATACAGGTATGTAGGGTATTGTATTTGTACCAATTTCATAATATCGTAAAATAATCAAATATCATTGTGTGAGAGAAAATGTCAACAAAAACATATCTCTTTATCAATTGCGGCTGGGAAAATTGGTATCATATGAACTTTTAGTTTACTCAAGTATAGAGTATATTAATTAAAGTATAGATTTTAGCTATTTTTTCAGCCTTATGCTGAGTCCCGCTTATAACAGTGTAAGAGGTACTTGGTGTGAAGACACTCCGTTTTCCGATTATCGCCTGAATTGGAGACATTGGGAAATTAAAGGCTTTGTAAGATGTTTGATGATAATTAACTTTAATCTTTTAAATATATTATTGATAGGCTAAGAAATGTGGAAGCCATGTTCAGATGGTGCCTCAATTGCCCTTAATATAGGTATGCAGTATTTTGACAGATGATACTTATGATATGTTATGTTTCCTTAGTAAGCACTAACTCTGTTTTCTCTGATGAATAAGTGTTGTGATTTGATTGTAAACATGCTCAAAGTTACCAGGGGGAATCAGTAATAGAAGATATCCGAAATAAGAAGCATAAGGCTTTAAAAGGTTTCCTCATTCTTTGTAGGTAAATCTTAAACACATATTACCTTACAGTTGACGAGATGTAAATATTTTTAATTTAGGGTTTCTCAACTTCTGCGTATTGTTCACTCGCGCTCCGGAAGATAATAACTAATAGTAAAAAACTTATATATTAAAATCAAATCGGTTGTTAAGTTCGGGGTGGGCACAGATAAAAAATATATAATAATAAAGTAATCAAATTTATTATCAAGAAACTAATACATTATTTGAGACAACTTGTCAGTTGGCTCGTTGGTCTAGGGGTATGATTTTCGCTTAGGGTGCGAGAGGTCCCGGGTTCAAATCCCGGACGAGCCCAAATGTTTTTGCGTTTTTATACGTAGTCACTTTATTTATATTTTATATACTATTACTTAACATTTTTTTTGGTTTGTTGATAAGTATGTTTTTATTATCCATATGTAATGGTATTATTATTATTTTTTTTATTTTGGTATCAATCAAAGAACATTTAACTCAAAAATAAAAAAATGGATTCTTTTTTATCTTAACTAGTTGTAATTGACTACTTTTTCTTTATTTGAAAACAAAAGAACATAATATAACCTATAGTTTTATTAAATATTTTCAAAATAAATTTGGATACTTTGGGTGTTATATTTGTAGGCTTTCAAAATTTTTATGTTAAGTTAAAAATATATATAAAAAAGTCAACGCGAAATAAAAAAGCATTTTATTATTATTGTATATAGAATAGAATATAAAAATCTTTTTTATTTCACGTAATATATTTTGTATTATTTCAATACCTTAATATAAAGAAAATATGTAACAGCGCCATCTATGTACTGATTGAGGTAAAGAAATTATTTTTTGTTACATTCATAGATGGCACCACGACGTTGTGTTATTAAGTGAGTGGCTTACATTGACTCAATGGCGCTGCTCGCTCTGATAACAAGACAAAGCGCGGTTTTCAGTTCGATAGCCGATTAAACCCCCCTAAGGTTCCCTTTGCCTAAGATGCAATCAGTATTTGGGATTCAGCATATATGTATTTACTGTATATTAATGTATTTTTACGTCTATAATATCCATTTTTTTTATAATTGAATTTAGTTTACTATGATGGTGGTAATACAATTGTTATAAAAAATATTTAAATTATATTTAGCTTGTGCTGTTGCTGGAATTCATTACTCTACCTAATAGAAAACTTTAGAAGCTGTCGTGGCTCACCGGCAAAATGCGACTGTTGTGGGTTTAATTCTCTATCGATGTATTTAATTATTTCAAGTTCCCTGCTATGGTAAACACAATAAACACCAAGTTTTTAAGTTCCACCATTCAGCTTGTAATATCTTGAAAGTAAAAGAAAATTGGGAACAGAGGATTTCAACACTATCTAAATATCTACTAATATAAATAAAATAGTAATATAAATAAAATAATACTAACTTGCCAAAACGTTTATTTCATTAAAATACTAACTTGACTTCAACCCAACTAAATACTGCTCATAAAGTAATCCTCAGACGGACACGGATCGTTGCCATTCAACGGTTTATATCTATATATCTTTCCTTTAGTTCCAATTATAATATTGTTTCTAGCATCAAACTCCATACCTGTGATTTTGAACCCTAACTGTCCTATTTTAACCGGCAATATGCTTTCTGTTGTTAATTTGAATAACGACCCTTTAACAGCTACTATAGCTTCATCATTATTGTTTAACTTCAGTACATATTTGAGTTCTCTACTAAACCCTTTATATTGGACAGGTTCAAACAAGTCTGATGATAAAAAGTATAATTTACCATCAACGTATTCATAGAAAACATTGCCTTTCGAATCTAAAACGAAATTGTACGCTTTGGGTATTTTTTCAAACCTTTTCACCGCAGCTGAGCCGTTCACAAATTTATATATATCCCTATTAGTTCCAACAGTTATATACATATCGTTGGATTTGTCTACGAAAATACTTCTTACATCATCATCACCGATCGGCCTTTCAGTAACTTGAGAATAATCATATACTATAAGTCCTTGATTCGTGCCGAAATATATGTTATTTCTGTCAATGCCTATACATTGGCCTACAATGTCATCTGAAAGTGGTATATCTTGGACTCCAAGTGATCCATGCTTCAATAGATGTAGTCCTTTTGTATAATTCTTTTTGTGCAAGATGAAGAAGATGTGTTCCGTCTTCGGGTCTACAGCTATTCCTGTAGGATAGCCGTCGATAGTTGCTATCAGCTGTCGTTTGTAGAACTCATTGCCTATGACTGTCCGTTCACACTTGCTGGCACTTGCCAGGGAGAAGGCTAAAGTTGTTATTATTATTCGGAGCATGGTTCAGGCATGTCAGTTTTAATCTGAAACATATAATTTTAATATTGTTATTGTTCCATTTCTACTAAGGATAGTTGATAGTATTATGTATATCAATATATATTTAGTTTATAAATCTTTAATTAGCACTATTCACTGTTTTACCCAATTTTTGTACTGTACAGATGTATCGCAGAGCTACAATTTAGTTACAAGTTTTTCAATGTTAACATTTTTCCTATAAATAGAATATTCTAATTAAAAAAGTACCTTTTTCACAAGAATTTCGTCCACTTAGAAAAATGTAACCCAACTTAATCTTGTTCATTCAAGAACATTAATAATGAAGTGAAGTTCATCGATCTTTTATAAAACATAGCTATTGTGTCATATGTTCGTTCGTTTGTAAATATTCTTCGTGTGACTGGAATATACAGATGTTTGAAATTCGTGAAAAAAATTGAGAAATAAATTTGGAAAAATGAAATTAACTAAATTTTCATGTAATCTTTTTTAAGAGAATGTATGTAGGTATAATTAGAATTTAAAATTGTTGATTTCGGCTTTAAGAAACGTCTGTATCCTATTTTTCGCCCAATTTGCGTGTTAAGTGGCGTAAATTAACGCCAAATTTTGTCTTTTTATAGCGAGGCAATGAAGATATGTAAAACTTTACCCCGAGTGAGAATTGAACCCATAACTGTCGCGTTTCCAGTTAGACGGTGACACGACATGCCAGCCTCGTTAGAATTAGTTTATTGAAAGAGTTTAAGATAACCCAAATGGAAAGCAGAAAGAAATATTATACAATTTCTACAGTATTTAATAATTTTTAAATTAAAAAAATGTTATCATAGATATCTCTAAGTTAAGTTAAGCTAAGTTATTTTCCTTACATTTTTAATTACTCCACTAAACACGGATCATGTTTAGCAGATATAAAGTAAAGACGTATTAAATATTTTCGAGTGTGGGAATCGAACTTGCAGCCATTTCTTATACAGGCACTTCTCAACTGCATCATAAAGAATAACTTTATAAAACTTCTTAGGTATATTTTTATTAAAATATAATTACAATTTATTGAAACACCATGTACATATTGTTTTAAATCTAGTAGAAAAGAATGATGTAATGTTACTATTGCTTTGAATTCTAGAATTAACAAAAGGCCTCTACGGTACTGCGATTTAGACAGATTAGTTGTAAGTAAGACAGACTCGAGAACACACACTGCATAATACGGGTAAGATTTTTTTTTATATAGCTTCACGTTGTATCCCGCACATAACAGGGTAGGCAGAGGGAACCTAGTGTTAAGACACTCCGTTCCCCACTTAACGCCGAATTTTGGAGGCAATGCGTGTTGTGTGGCGGAACGCCGCGCTTTGACTCAACACCAGAACGAAGAAATGGAAATATACATTTAAATAAATATTATAAAAATACAGTATCTTCACTCTTTTTCCTGTATAGCGGGTGGAGAAACCTAATGTGAAGACACTGTGCCCTATTTTGCTTTCTACGTCACAGAATTAAATGTAGTACTTTGCCAATTAGAGAAAAATGTGTATTATATGATAAAATTGTAATTGATCGCTTTCTGTACAAGGAAGATATATGAAGAAATCAAGTCTTTTAAGTATCTTAAGTAAGGATTCTATGCCATACAAATCAATCATCATTGATAAAAATCAATCATCTTCAATTATGACCTCTCAAACTCTTAAATAACTAACTTTGCACAAATTATCATAAACGCTATAAATATTTACTTTATATTGAGACGATTAAAATATATATAAATATTTTATCTGTTCAGATAAAAACTGGCTAAAGTTCGGCGTTGGGTTCCGCCACCTAGCATCAAATACTATAAAATGGGCCAAAGTGGAGAATGGAATTACGGTTGGCAGCGCATTGACGTTTTATGAGTAGCGGATAGGCTTCCTTAGATTATTTGTCTCCAGTCGTGTGTTGAGGTCGCGGCTAGTTTGCTTCAGACCATATGACAGCTGCAAGCCTTCGAATTTAGTTTAAATCCCGGAGACGCCTTTACTGCCGATGACCTATTCTCAAGCAGCCACTAAATATGCAAATAATGTTTGCTATTTCTCAGGAACACAGTAGATTCTTTCCTTCTTGTGTCGCTGTAAAAATTGTTCGCTCTGTCAGAGTGTGTTTAACCTTACTTTTGGGAAAAAAAATATTATCTGTTAAATTAACATAAGCTTCTCTGTGGTACCCTTTCTAATACAGATGTGATTAGTTGAAAAGATATAAAAAATATTTGTAAAAACAAAAACCCCGACTGCATCAAACTAAAAAGAAAATAAACAAGCCCAATAGTTTATTAGGATTAACAGTCGGGACCTCTTTAAATTATGCGGGGTTCCTGGTAAAGATTTTATTGATTGAAGAATTACTTATAGTACCCGACTGTTAATCCTAATAAACTATTGGGCTTGTTTATTTTCTTTTTAGTTTGATGCAGTCGGGGTTTTTGTTTTTACAAATATTTTTTAATTTTAATTTTTTTTGTTAGAATGTATTATGGTCATAATAATAATGATATACCTTTTTGGAAATCCTGAAATTAAGCTCTTGATTTTGATACCCATATTGTAGTATTCGGAACGAAATTTTTTTTTTTCACAAGTCCAATGGCGTCTCACAGCCGCCATGATTGTTTTTTATTAACGTCACCTCACACTTGGGCTGCTAATACGAATCTAACGATACCTCAAATATGTAAATCCGGTCAGCAGTTCTGGAGATACGAGGTAATAAAGAATATTACATACATACAAGATACGCGCGAAAAACATAACCCTTCCTTAGCAGTCGGGGAAAATTTAAAAGAGTAAAAATTAAAATATATAAAGCAACAATGAAGTCATAAAATGTTTTAAGTATTTTTTTTATTTCATTATTTTATTATTCGATATAAATAGTACAAACTTTTATACAAAATAATTATATTAAATTTTATTTAAAATAAATATTAATGTTTATTGACTATTTTCCTCACAATTTACATAACTATATTCATAAATTATTCCATTAGTCGATAAATACAAGTTATCTCCTAAAAATGCGATGCCAGAAGGTACAAAGTCTAAGTTCATAATTTTTTTAGGTATAACTGAATCGGGTTTTAACCAGTACAGGCCGTCGTTTGCAGCTAACACCACTCTGTTCTCACTATCCACAGTTATAGCTCGAGCGGAATTCTTAGGTATACCAACGAATTCTATAGGTTCTTGAAAGTCCTTCAGCAAAACTTTGACATATTTAGAATCACATTCGTAGAAAATATTCCCATCACCGTCAACAGCTAGCATGAAAGCACAAGGAATATCAACTTTAATCTTTTCATTTTTCTTCAGATCCACCTCAAATACTTCACTATCTGGATATATTACTACGTATATTTTATCATTATTTTGTGGTTTGAAAATTTGTGTTATATCCTCATTCATTAGTGCTATAAAATTGGCTTTATTTGAATTATTGAGAACGTTAAGACCTTTATCACTTGCAATGTAAACTTTATTGTTTTTCACATCCACGGCAGCCGCTTGGCCATTCACATTATCTATTTTGATGGGTTCTCCATTTTTTAATATATATTGATCCATTTTTGTCTGTACATCGTCATTTTGCAATGATTCCACATCTATCAATGTAAATAGGAGGTCATTAGATTGAGGATTGATGACAAGATTTGTTGGAAGTCCCTTAATTGTTAGTATGGAACGTTTTGAATATCCAGCGCCATCAAAAATATGTGAGCAATTTTGTGAAAGTGCTGGTGTCACAGCAAACAGTAGCAATAATGGCAACATCTTCTGAAATAAAATATAAATACTTAAGGAAATTACTTTTAATAAATGACACATTTTCTAAAAATAGAATGTAGAGTTATATATAGAGTATACTTTCGTTAGCATAGCTAGTTAGCATATCTTAGTAGACGTGATGACTTGGTTTTGCAATTAACAATTGAGAAAGTGTTAAAGCAATAACGATTTTTTTTTATTATACTTATAGATTTATGGCTATGTGATTAACAAAATGGTTAGATTTTAGTTTTTTGCAAGCAAAGTCCCAGCAAGTACGTGACTTATATTTACCTAAAAGAACATAGGAATACTTATTTAATTTTGTTTCTTTATTAAAAAAAAATCAAATCAGCTTCACGCTATATCCCGCACACAGCAGGATAGGCAGAGGGAATCTAGTGAATTTCATTCCCTACTTTCCGCCGAATTCTGGAAGTATTGCATGTTGAGTGGTCAACGTCGTCAAATCAACGTCGCACTTTGCCTCGACATCAGAGCGAAGGACCAGAAATATAAATTTAAATAAATATTTAATTTCCTTAAGTCAGAATCGAACCCACAAACAGGTGGCGTTTACAGTCATTCCTTGTTTATTTATTCATGTAAGAAAAACATTTACTTAATATTAGGCAATAATTTTCTAAAAAATTAAAACAAAACTTCTTACAGAAAATATACAATTATATAATACAAACAAAATGTTATTTTGTCACCACTCAACACGCAATGCCTCCAGAATTCGGCAGAAAATGGGGAACGGAGTGCCTTAACACTAGGTTCCCTCTGCCTACCCTGCTGTGTGCGGGATACAGCGATGTGTGAAGCTGATTTATTTATTTATTTATTTAAATGTTATTTTTGCATGTGTAGTGGTCAAACTCAACGCCGTAGGAGATAAAAAATAATTCGATCCCTACAGTGAAATCGAATGCACGATCTTCACATTTACAATCAGACGCTGTATATGCCGATGCACCACGACGTATAATACATTTGTAAATTATTATTTATTTAGTATTTATTTGCATTCTACAAATTTATCTTAAAGTTCAGAATTTATTAGTTTATAGGTTATGAGTCAAGTACAAGTAGTTATTGTATAGCAACGTCTCAATACCAATTTCATAATTATTATCTAAAAGTTAAAATTAAAAAAAATTGATGTAATTCTATATATCTAAAATTCAGAGGCCGTAGTGTTTAACAGTAAACGCGACGGTTGCGGGATCGATTCCACTCGGGGGAATGGACTATTTTCATTGCCTTGTTCTGGTAAAAAAACAAAACGCAGTATTGAGTTTCGCTACTCAACACGCGATGTCTCGAAATCTGGGCCGTGTGTGGGGAACGGAGTGTCTTAACACTACATTCCCCTGCTATATGTGGGATATAGCGTGAATTTAAAATCATTAACACTTAATAAAATAACACAACACTTACTCTTAAATAGACACTAGTATAATGCTTCTTCTATCCAAGTCCAATGCAATACTGATTTATAACATTAAGTAAAGCATATAAAATAGTTCTCACAGTTCATCGCCCGTATATCAAAGTAGGACAAAAACACTGACAAATAATAAAAATATAATTATATATACATATATATATGATTTTTAATATAATGTTTGTTTGTGTATTTAGTCGATGATGGAGAAGTGTGTCGTTATATATAACTTTAAGTAGGAAGAAGGAAATGTATTACCTGTGTCCATTGTTTAGACGATTTGCTCAGTAGATTTATATTTTGAGCTCGTCGAGGCACAGGGGTAAAAGACTAAGACTGTAAACGCAATCGGTTGTGGGTTCGATTTTCACTCGTGACTGAGTGTCTCCATTCATGGGATACAACGGTGACTTTCTAATTAAAAAATATTAGATTTTACCATAGTGCAGGATAGCGTTTGACTGTATGGCCGATGGTTTTTAAGTTTTGTCCTCACTAGTGCAATGATTTTATTTAAATTATTTTCATTTCTCCTATGTTAAGACAACGTGGCGTTGAATTCCGCCACTCAATGTCTAATATATAATTTAACGTAGCGTATTTGCTAATTCGTCATATCGTTTGAATTGTATCGATAAGGTTACGCTTTGAATCTTTGCTGTAAAAAAAAGACCAAAGAAAATATGTATAGGAAAATGAATTAGGCTCAAGCTTTAAAAATACAAAAATCAAAGCCAGAACTCTATCAAGTAGTAGTTTTGTTGCTAGGTTTATTTTTATACAAATGTCCTATGTGTCGGCCATAACAGTTATGAAAAAAAAACTCAAATTTCTACACAGCACACAGCAGAACACGAGGTTTCCTCTCTGCACAGGGTGTGAGTGGAACAGGAACTTAGTGTTAAGACACGTTCTCCACTTTCTGCCGAATTCTAGAGGCATTGCGTGTTGAGGGGCAGAACTCAACGCCGCGCTTTTGCCGCGACACTAGAGCGAAGAAATGGAAATATAAATTTAAGTAAATAATTCATCTCCTCGAGTGGGGATCGAACCCACAACCAGTCGACTTTACAGTCACACTTTGTGCCCCTGCGCCACGACTGACCTCAGACTACAATTCCTCAGTCTACCTTTACATTTATGGGGCTAAATACATATGTGTTAAAATCTTTAGTTATAATCTTTGGACCTTTAAATTCTTTACTAAAAAAACTCGGTCAAGTACGAGTTAGACTCCCAGCAAGAGTTTCGAATTTTATATATATATATATATATATATATATATATATATATATATATATATATATATATATATATATATATAGAATTTCTGCATTTTCTATATATATAGAAAATGCAGAAAAACCTGCGAACGTGTAAAAATCTTTAGAGTCGACTTAGAAATTTATTTTTTTCTGAGCGCCAAATACCTGTTCTGGTTCTAGATGTTTCATATTAATTTTATTTATTTTGGTACCTCGTTGCAATCTTGAGGAAAATAATCTGTGAGTGGACTGACAGGCAAAAGGGCAGAAAAAAAACTGATCTTATGAAAGCGAATTCTGAAGGCATTGCGTGTTGAGTGGTGGAACTCAACGTCGCGCTTGTCGCGCTGCCTCGACACCAAACCGAAAAATCTAAATATTTAATACTTTATTTCCTCGAGTGCGAATCGAACACACAACCTGTCGCGTTTACAGTCACAAGCTTGTGCCACTGCGCCATGACTGGCCTCACATTTTATTTTTTTTTAATTAAAATCATATAAATAACTACGTATATAGAAAAAAGTACTATATGCATTAAAAAATGCGTTCTTAGTGCAATGCGAACGTTTCACTGCGTATACATTTTACGCTTAATTGAATATATCGTGTCTATCGTATAATTACATTATATAACCATATTAATAGATTCGTTGTATAATTTCAAATGAAATTGTATTAAATATGTATTTTATGTTATTTTTAATGATTCTCGCTGATATGACTTTAAAGAGGAATGGACCCACCTAAAGTTTGACTGTAATCGAGACGGTTGAGGACAGATAAAGAGTAGAAAACAGTAAAATAGAATAATTCATTAATAATTATTAATATTATCAATTTGACGGCTTTCGAAATTTACGTAGTAAATTTTTTTGAGTTAGGTATGTACATAAAAAACGTAATACTAACAAAAAAGTGAAAAATAAAAAAATATTTGTAAAAACAAAAACCCCGACCGCATAAAACTAAAAAGAAAATGAACAAGCCCAATAGTTTATTAGGATTAATAGTCGGGACCTATAAGTAATTCTTCAATCAATAAACTCTTTACCACCCCACATAATTTAAAGAGGTCCCGACTGTTAATCCTATTATTTTCTTTTTTTTGTTAGGATTCATTATGGTAATGATAATAATGATATACCTTTTTGAAATCCTGAAATTGAGCTCTTGAATTTGATACCCATATTGTAGTATTCGAAACGAAAAATTTTTTTTTTACTAAGTCCAATGGCGTCCCACAGCCGCTATGATTGTTTTTATTTAACGTCACCTATCTAAGAACATTTGGGCTGTTAATACAAATCTCACGATACCTCAATTATGTAAATCCGTTCAGCGGTCCTGGAGATATGACGTATTAAAGAATATTACATACATACAAGATACGCGCGAAAAACATAACCCTTCCTTAGCAGTCGGGAAAAATACGGGACCTATAAGTAATTCATCAATCAATAAAATCTTTACCAGAAACCCCTCATAATTTAAAGAGGTCCCGACTGTTAATCCTAATAAACTATTGGGCTTGTTTATTATCTTTTTAGTTTTATGCACTCGGGGTTTTTTGTTTTTACAAATATTTTTTTATTGCTGGATTTTATATGAAATTCACCGCGTGCCATTTGGTTACTTCCTGTGGACAAATTTTATGAAATTTGACTTCAAGTGAGAACTAGATACACAGATACTAGAGAACTAGACACTAGATATAAACGAATGTAAAGGATGGAAAGGAAGAAAAATTAAAAATATTAATTTCGTATGAAATGATTTAACAACCATCTTTCAACTTTAATAAGCAAAGTTTCCGTTGACCTACAATCATAATTATTTTAACGTAATTTTAAAAAAACGGCTGACATATGAACTAAAACAGAAAATATAGACTATCAAGGCAAAAACAGTCAATCTACTGTTAAAACAATAATATTGGTAACACTAGTTGAGGGTTCGATTCCCATTCACGTGGAAACTTAATGAATAATTTCAGAAAAGTGGGGAATATCTTAATACTAGGTTTGCTTTGCCTATCATGCTTTATGCGGCGTGAAGTATCCATGCATATCATAAGCGTGTTTTTTTGTATGTTTGTTACACGATTACTCTGTCAATGTATGGATTCTGATGACTCGTTGTTAGCATCCTTTTATTAGCTAGATCTGTATCTATTATATATCATCTTCATCCAGCATTTGTTGTATCCGCACATAGCAGGGTATGCATAGGGAACCTAGTATTAAAACACTTCGATTCGACTGATTTTTTTCAAAGCATTGCTTTTTACAACAACAGCCGCGTGTCTTTACATTCGCTTGTGTAATTTTTGCACTACGACGGCCAGTTTGTTTATTAACATAAAAATTTTAAAGTCTCCTTCTTTCCCACAAAGCAGTGTAGACAGAAAGAACATAGTGTCGATACACTCTGTTCTCATGTTTTCGTGGAGAAACAGAAAAAAATGTCATCGTAATCATTCCCACGAGTAAAGGTTGAATCCAACACATTAGCCGCTTCTGGCAAGTTAATCTTTAACAATTATTTAAAAAATATTTTTTACTAATAAATGGCACTCATACTTTTTTGAAAATATACAAGAAATTGAACGTAGCGGGATTCGAACCCGCGCCTTCTGCAAACGGTTCAAACGCGTTGAACACGAAGCAATACATTCTGAATTCTAATTAAGCACGTTGTTTAAAAAAACATTAAATGTGAAATGACACTGAAATATTAAAAACATCACTTACTACTGATGCTGTATATCCCATATAATATGAGCACTCATAAGGAAGATTACAACGTTATCTCTTTATAAATAAATATTTTCCCTAGATAACCTAAAATTTGATTACGATACAAAAGTATTCAAGTGACTTGTAGCTAGCAAAAACATCCAGCTTGCTTTCGTGATACAAACTACTTATATATATATGCTAAATGCCTAATAGACAATGCGAAACTATAGCCCGTAAATAAAATTAACTTAACACGTAGATTCCCTTTAGGAGTTTGGTGATGGATAAAGGAATCCCTGATTTTTTTTATAGGGACAGAATAACCTGATTTTGCTTTTGAAGCCAACAATTAATGAAATTGCGTTCGTCAATTTGTCATAATCATAAATGATCAAAAATATATAGGCATTTTAACTAAAAATGCAAAAATTAAACTTAAATATAATAAAATTAAATTATAATCATGAAATTATTATTATATATATAATTACAAAATTTATTTCTTTATAAATATAAAAAATCCGATTAATAAAGGCAAAGAGGCAAGACCATTCCTCAACCACATCTCAACTACCACCTTCTTTTATTGAGTATATTGAAGGTCGCGGATCGTGGATCGCAAAGGGGAATAGGTTGCTTAACAGACCCTGGCAACGAAGGTCGGGACCAATGCTAGGATGAAGATTAAAGCGGAAGACGATGATTGTAAATTTGTGAGTACAAATCCAAGACAAGCGAATATTTTATAAGGCCAGATATTTATTTTATAATCTTTTCGTTGAGTGACGGAACTTAACGTAAAGGTTACAATCCGCCGCGCTGTGACGCTGTGCCACGACAGCCTCGCCTCTACTTGCTATGAAATAAACAATTAAATATTTTACTAGACTGATTAAGTAAAAAGCGGTTATAATTACACGAAATATTTTAAAGGATTAAGAATGGAGAAAGGGAATAACTCATAAGACGGTTCCTTCTTCGTCTATAAAATAATTTTGCAACAGACGTACAATTTTTTATATACCTTTTGTGTCTTATAATTTTCATGTAAATAAATAGGTATGTCTATTAATAAATAAATATGTAATGCCACCGGGGTTATCTATTTATCGCTTGAAATTATTTCTTAGTAAGTAACCTAAGTAGATTTTATAAGAATTAGCTTTTACGCGCGGTTTTGTTTAGTCGGCTTAACAGTTGCCTTGGTGGTATGTAAATTCATTCCCCCTAGTGGGAATAGGCTATACTATTGGTTTTGATGACACCTGATGCAGAACCATAAGAGATCCGGTCTTCAAAATAATAAATTATACCCTATGTCTTTTGCGTATGGCGAGGTACATGCAGGGCAAGTATTCATTTCTTTATTTAAAAATTAATTATATAAAAAAAACATTTATATTCCATCTTTAAGTTATTCCGAACATGTGTGTGTACAAACATCTAATTCTTACTGTTTTGTAGAGACGATTACATTGGTTTATATAAGATATATAAAATCCAAAATGGAAGCTAGGTCGTAAAAATTCTAAATGATCTAAAATAGGCGTAAATTGGAAAAGTGAGCATCTTTGACATATTCACCTCGCCACTATATAAATAGAAATTCGTGTGCTCTCGACACATTGACAACCTGAACACATTGTCATAATGATGCCACAAAATATTTTTATCTTTAATTTCTATCAAGTACTGACCTTCGCGATGTTATCATAGCGTTGGGGGCGCTTGCTTAATTGAACGCGGTTGTAGGTTTAATCTAAAAGTAAATGATACTAATTTACTAATTTGAGACCAGTCGCGCAGGCGGCGCAAGCGGCACAAAGTGTGACTGTAAAACCGACTGGCTGTGGGTTCGATCCCCACTCGAGGAGATGAAATATTTACTTAAATTTAGATTTCCATTTCTTCGCTCTGGTGTCGAGGCAAAGCACGGCGTTGAGTTCTGCCATTCAACACGCAATTTCA